>PVLC010025871.1:0-23234 GCA_004027655.1 Graphiurus murinus | reverse complement strand
CTCAAGGAGATTAGAGTCTACCCTCGAGGGAGACCAACCAGGAAACAGACTAGATAAGTGTGATAGATGTGTGCATATGGTACTCTGGAAACAAAGAGGAGGGCAGCTAATCCAGGCTTTGGGTGTCAGAAACAAGGTGATGTGGAGAAAAGATGAGGGTCCTTGGGGCAATTTTTGAAATTTGAGTGAAGTTCTGTGGAGAAGAGGCAGGGGAAATATTTGAGGCTGTGGGAATAGCATGGCATATTTGGGGAACTTCAAGCCACCAGGTTTGGGAGGAGGAATGGAGTGTGGCAGGATGGCAGAAGATAAAATAGAGGGGCAGGTACAACTCAAGCTGGGAGAAGCCAGCCAGATGTGTTGTGCAAGGGAGTTGACATTCTGTCTTGAAGGTAAAGAATAGCTGTTGAAGAGTTTTTGTTTGTTTTGCAAAACTAGGAATTGAATCCAGAGGTATTCTACCTCTGAGCTACACCGCAGCCCTATTTACTTATTTATTTACTTATTTTTGAGGTACTGGGGATTGAACTCAGGGGTGTTCTACCTCTGAGCTATACCCCCAGCCCTATTTTTTATTCTTTATTTTGAAACAGGGTCTCACTAAGTTGCAGAGTGCCTCACTAAGTAGCTGAGGCTGGCCATGAACCCAGATCCTCCGGTCTTAGCCTCCCAAATGCTGGGATTACAAGCATGCACCATGACGCCTGGCTCCTATTCTTTTATTTATTTATTTATTTATTTATTTATTTATTTTGCGGTACTGGGGATTAAACTCAGGGGCATTCTACCTCCGAGCTATACCCCCAGCCCTATATTTTATTCTTTATTTTGAAATAGGGTCTCACTAAGTTGCGGAATGCCTCACTAGGTAGCTGAGGCTGGCCGAGAACCCGGATCCTCCGATCTCAGCCTCCCAAATGCTGGGATTACAAGCATGCGCCACCACGCCCGGCTTCCTATTCTTTTATTTATTTTGAAACACGGTATCACTAAGTTGTGGAGGGCCTCATTAAGTAGCTGAGGCTGGCCGTGAAACGGCAATCCTCCTGTCTCAGCCTCTCAAGTACTAGGATTACAAGGGTGCACCACCAGGCCTGGGTTTTATTTTTATTTTGAAACAGGATCTTGCTAGGCCGGTGAGAGTCTCACTACTTGTTGAGGCTTTCCTCAAATCTGTGATCCTTCTGTCTCAGCCTCCCAAGTACTGGGATTACAAGCGTGCACCAGCAATCCTGGCTGAAGGTTTTTTTTTCTTCCATGTATTTGGAAATGTTCATATGACTGGTTAGACTACTGAAGGAACACAGCTGAGCAATGATGAGGACCTGATGTTGGCACTGGCAGTGAATATGCAGAAGAGCAGATTAACTTAAATAAAAGGATATTTAGGAGACAAAAATGATAAAACCTGGAGAAAGCTTAATCTAGAATGATGGGTAGTAGATCAGCAGAGGTGATGGCATTATCTGAAACTGACAGGAAAAGATTTTGTGGTGACAGGTGTTAAAGGTAGCTGATAGAGTGCTTGAGTTCAGTTCTGAGCTGAGGTACTGTGGACTATTCTGGTGGAAATGTCCATTGGGAGTTGGATCTCACTCCCTCTCCCTCCCCTTCTCTCTCCTTCCTTCTCCCCTTCCTTTCTGCCCCTTCCTCCCCTTCTCCCTCATAGCAGAGAGACAGAAGTCACAAAATTTGGGAATTTTAGGTATAAAGGCAATGCTTCAAACCATAGGTGCGGATGAACTTGCTTGCAAGCCCAGGGAATAAGAAGACAAAAGGACCGAGGATAGATCCCTGAGGACCAATTTACAACAAGGGGCCCAAGGAGTAGATGAAGGAAATGGCCAGAGAGACAGGATGCTGCAAGGAGTGGCAGCACAGAGGCACAGGGCGGAGGCAGTGTCAAAAGGTCACGAATAAGGGCTCAAAAGTGTCCATGGGGTTAGGTATCTGGAATGTTGCTGGTAAGCTGTGGTATGTGAGCCTGCAACTGGGATGCGGCGGTGAGCAACAGCTTAGCTGGAATGGGCTAGAGACTATGTTGTATAGTTGAAGTGGGGAGGATAGGGTTGAAGCGTGTGGGTTTTAGTAATGGATTGGGGGGGGGTGGAGGTTAAGCATGTTAAAGGGCAAGAAGCAGCAGGGAGGAAAGTCTACAGAGACTGGAGAGGGATAAGTGGTTATGTCTGGTTCTTTAGGCACTGTGAGGGGTAGGAACCAGAGCAGAGAGGAAAAGGCTAGCCTTAGGAGCACCAAAACTCAAGCGGAAGGGCTGCAGTGGCTGCAAGAACCACTGATTCATAGCAGTGATTTATGCCTGTGAGGGGCTGGGGATGGAGCTCAGCGATAGAGCATTTACCTTGTCTCTGAGAGGCCCCAGCACCAGACACACACACACACACACACACACACACACACACAGTACTAACAAGTGACATCATTTCCAACCCCCTTGTAGCTTAAAGCTATGAATATACCAGTGAGCATGGCGGCAAGGGTGAGCATCTCATCCACGCAGCCAAACTCGCACGAGGCCAGCAGTGCTTTGGCCAGCTCAGGGGGCAAGGGAAACTCTGACAGGATGATTCCCAGGTCTGACAGGTCCCCATCATCATCCAGGGCTGCCAGGTAGTCCAAGTCTTCGAGGGCCTGCATCAGTGCTTCTGGAGCTGTCGAGGAAACAGGGCTTACAGGCCTGAGCTCTGAGCCGGGTGGTGGGAGGGCAGCAGAGGAGCAGGGTGGGCGCTCACCAGGCGGGTCCAGGAAGTGGCACTCCCCTGGCTCTGCAATCTGCCTCCTCTTTAGTAGTAACACCAGGGGGCTCAGATTCTCTTCACATACCCTGGGCCGGGGCAGTAGGGGAGCCTCTAGTTCTAGGATGGACTTTGGATACAGGCGGAGGCAGGATCCTGAGGGGAGAAAGAGCTGGGAAAGTAGATTTCTTGGGACTTGCATGATGTGATTTTTCTTGTGCTTGATCTCAGTGAGGGCAAAGGCTCTTACCTGGTGGGGACCCTCTTGCCCGCAGTCGTCTTGCCTCTGCCTGACACTTGCTAATTGGTCTCAACACTTGGGATTCTGCCCGGATCCGGGGGTTGTAAACCTGTTGCCCAACCCCCCAACCAAGGCCAAGACAAGTCAGAGTGGGCCATTTCTATCTTTAGTCCCACTCACTCCCCCTCATCTCTCTCACTCACACTTCGAAGCTCCAGTCCTGAGTCAATGACATGTCGGATGGTAGGGAGGGAGAAGGAGAAGTCAGCCAACCAATGAGTGACCACCACTTTCTGGGCACCTGTGTCTGTGTCCTCGTACACAGCCTGAATGGCTTGCCCACAGCCTGGGTGAAGGGGCAGCACCCGCGGTGGAGGCCCTGGGCGAGCCAGGGTCCTCACTTCCCTTGACAAGGATTCGCAGCACAGGGAAATTTCCTGAGGAGAAGGGTGGGGCATGAAGGCAGTTCTTGGGATTGACAGACCCATTTGAAAAACTGATGAAATCTATGGCCCCTTCACTCTGAAAAAATGTGCACTCATAAAGTTGGGGATGTTATAATTTCAGGAGGAGCTCAATGCACCACAAATCTCTGCATCAGAAGGAATGTGGCCAGGTGTGGTGGCACTTGCCTGAAATCCTAGAACTTGGGAGGCTGAGATGGGAGGATCACAGGTTTGTGGCCAGCCTCAACAACTTAGCAAGGCTTTCAGTAACTTAGTAAGGCCCTGTTTCAAAATAAAAAATAAAATAGAGCTGGGGATGTAGCTCAGAGACAGAATGTCCCTGGGTTCAATCCCCAGCACTACCTAAAATAAGTAAATAAATAAATAAAATATAAAAGAAATCTAGCTAGGCGTGTTGGCATTCACCTGTAATCCCAGTACTTGGGAGGCTGAGACAGGAGAACTGCAGGTTTGAGGACAGTCTCAGCAACACACTGAGACTCTTAGCCTAATAAGACCCTGTTTTAAAACAAAAAATAAAACAGGGTTAGGGATGTAGCTCAGAGGGAGAGTGCCCCGGGCTCAATCCCCAGTACATTAAAAAAAAAAAAAAAAAACCAAAAAAACAAATAAAGCGCTTTTTATTCTGAAATAGTTTATTTCCGTCTACGGCCATACCACCCTGAATGCGCCCGATCTCGTCTGAAATAGTTTATTTCCCTCAAAGATCTAGCAGAGTTAATATACCACTCCGTTTCTTTTTTCTTTTTCTTTTCTTTCTTTTTTTTTTTTTTTGCAGTACTGGGGATTGAACTCAGGGGCATTCTACCTCCGAGCTATACCCCCAGCCCTATTTTTTATTCTTTATTTTGAAACCGGGTCTCACTAAGTTGCAGAGTGCCTCACTAGGTAGCTGAGGCTGGCCGTGAACCTGGATCCTCCGGTCTCAGCCTCCCGAATGCTGGGATTACAAGCGTGCGCCACCATGCCCGGCTTACCACTCCGTTTCTAACAGTACTCCTATCCCCCTAGGTGGTATACATGAGTAACTCTTTTGCAAATCATTTTTACCTCCTCACTGGGCAGGTACACGAGCACATCTCCTGAAATCTCCTTCCGACACAACTCAAGCACAGCTTGGCAGGCTGCCTCCACCCGATCAGTAGGGAGACAGTCCTTGTAGACAGGCGTGGGACTCCCACCACTCTCTCTGGGTATGTGCACAATAGGAGGATTGTCCCAAAAGGCTTGGAGCTTAGGTTCAAGGGCTGGGTCAGTAACCACAACCACCCGAGGGTCCCCTGAAAGGTTCCTCAGCCTGGCATCTCGCAGCAGCCCCTGGAGCAAATCTGAGGCAACCGACCTCTCCTGAGCCTCATCCAGTACAAGCACACCCCAGGCTCCCGTGCCCCGGGTTGAGGACACCTCCTGCAGAAGCAGCCTGTCCCAGCAGAACCTGTTGGCATTGGTGGTGGGCAGAAGAATCAGTGTGGGCACTGGCTTGACCCAGATGTCCAGGGGAACTTCTCCCAAGGGATTTAGATTTTGATACCAAGGGTCAGAAAAAGATGCTGCTACTGACTTCCTTAGCTTGTGGACCTATAACCGCAACCCCACAACCTCACTGAGGATGCTTGGTTCATAAGCTATGATCTACCTGGGAAGCAAGATTTTCTTGGTGAGGGTGAGGTAGAATGTCTGAGGCCCCTGGCTGGTTCAGGGGTTTTAGCAGTTGCATCATTCATGATTTAAAGGGTGGGTTGGGCTCAGGGAGGGTATGGTGAGACCCAGACAACTAGACTGGTTTCCACCTGGTGAGGGGAATTAGATTTGGGTCAGGCTTGCAGAGGCCCCACCTGAGCATGGTGTGGGGCCCTGTGCAGTCCTCCTGAGGGATGCTGTATCCAACCTCATGGCCCAGAGTCAGGTCCATCTCATCAGCAACCTGTAAAGCCAGGCTCAGGGCTGCCAAAGGGTAGGGCTGAGTGACAGTAACCTGGCCCTTCTGGAATCCCCGGGCCAGCGCAAACTCTGCACACCACTGAGGGATCTAGGGTAGGGGTAGGAAAGGATAACCAGTCAGATGTAGGACTTCAGTCAGAAGTACTGGGTGAATTATGGCGTTTTTTCTCTTCTGACTTGGGGAGTCCTTGGTCCTTTACCAGCATGCTGGGGCCCACCTCCCCCATGCATCTCTCACAGTCCATCCCTTACCCAGGGAATAGCCAATTCCTCAGCCCCTCCCTTTGTCCACTCCCAGGATCTCTCTCCACCTGGGTGCTCTTGCCAGAGCCAGGCTCCCCAGAAACTAGCACCACTCCAGTGGGGGTACTCTCCAAATGCTCCAAGAAGACGAAGCGAGCAGCCCAGATGGGCAAGGCTCGGCGCTGCTCAAGCAGCTCGTAGTAGCGAGAAGAGAAGGGGAGCCCATCAAAGGGGTTCACAGCCAGCTCAGACTCCCCAGGACTTGGGCCAGACTCTTCTGCCAGCCTAAGAGGCTGAGAGGCCATGGTGGCTGTCTAGCAGGACCTAGAGAAGGCAGGGTAGCCAGTAAGGTCTCCTATATGGTAACTGATACCACCTCCCCACCTCAGCCCTGACTCCTAACCTCTACCCTCAGGTGATAATGCCCCGTGGTCCCTCATTCCCAGTATTTCTTGCTTGCCAAGAAACAGAGCTGGGAGCCCAGTGTGGTGACACACACTTGTAATACCAGTACTTGGGAGGCTGAGACTGGAGGATCCAGGTTTTCGGCTAGCCTCAGCTACTTAGTGAGGCTCTCTGAAACTTAGACCCCATTTCAAAATAAAAAATAAAAAATAGGACTGGGAGTGTAGCTTGGAGGTAGAATGCCCCAGGTTCAATCCCTAGTACAAAAAAAAAAAAAAAAAAAAAAAAAAAAAAAAAAAAAAAAAAAAAAAAAAGGAACGAAACAGAGCTGGGCATTTCTAAGGGACCATCCAAAGTGGGTTTTCACCCTGTAGTTGAATAGTAAAAGTCTTGTAAAATAGGGGTCCTGGGAGGAGCAGAAATGGGAGGCATAGAAACTTGTGGGAAGGTACAGGGAAGAATAAAGAATATAGGGAAAAGGAAGAGATGGGGGTGTGGGACATGACAGCAGGGTCACGAGGATCTTTGATTCAAACCTGCTCGCAGCTCTGAGATGTGTCGTGTCACTGTCTGATGGCAGCCAGTTCCAGACCCACCCAGCCAGTTACTACCAACCCTGACCTGCCTGAAGTACAAAGGTAAATTCCTGTTCCACCCTGGGGCTAGGCTCAAACTCCAATCCCAAAGCTTGCTTTTGAGGTGGGGCCATTTGCTCCGCCTTCTTTAAGGTAGTCCAGAACCTATGGAAAACAGGCTGCTGCCACTGAACAGAGCATGTGTGAATGTGCTTGTGAAAGGCATTCTGGGACTTGTAGTAATTTTGCTGCAGCAGCTTGATAAATCTGGGCTACTAAACACCTGAGCTGGGGTCCAGTGGCTGCCCGTCTTCAGTTCACTTATGCATCCTTAGTCACTTTTCTCTTGGCATGAGATGATTCCGGACAGTTCCATTCCGACTGCCCCTCACAAACCTACATGGAGACACTCACCCCCACACCCTCCAACCAGGTGAAAAGGAATCTGCTCAAGGGGCATTTGAAACCCAGAGAGGCAACAGAGACCTTGAATGAAAACCCTGAATTTAATGTGAGATCGGGGGAGCCCCATCCCTCCCTTTTTACCACCCACTCATCCGGCCTTTTGTGAGTTGGGTGAGGGCTGCCCCCAGTCTCCGTCCTGCGGCTCTGGGTGCCATCCTGTTCCTTTGAGCTCAGTCAGCCTCCTGGGCCTGTCTCTCTCTGAATCTCCTGTGGGACACAGGAAGAGATGTTGTGTAGGTCTTGTCATATTAGCTCCGTGCTGCCCTTCTCCAACTTGCCCCTTCCTACTCATGTCCTCTAACCCCCTCACCTTCTTGCATATTCATACAGTGCCTGCTTGCGCTCCTGCAGGCTCTCCTGACGGGCCCAGGAAGACTTGGCAAATGTTAGGGCTGTGGGCTGAGGGGTCACCAGGCCAGAGCTGGGGAACTGAGGTGATCACAATGTCAGAGGGCTTGCGAAGTCATCATCATTAAACACGCATCGAATGCCTACTTTGCAAGAGAGGCACTGTGCTAGGGTCTCAGGATCAAAAAGAGAAGCCAGGAATAGGGAGTATACTGCCCCAACCTACCCTAAATCTTGGACTTGATACTTCCTGGGTCTCACCTTTGGGGCAGAGGCTGTGGGCAGAGACTGAGTTTCCTCAGTTGTATCTTCAGGCATGAAAGCCACAGCCCCCTCAAGCAGATTAGTGATGGTCAAGTCTACACAGCCAGTCCTAGCTGAGAAGAAAGGAACAGAGGACTCCATTCCCACCTTCTTCCTTCACAACCCCACTCTTCCTCCCTGTGTCTGTCACTGTGTGAGGCTATCCTTCCCCATACCCAGGTCTCTCTGGATGACACCCAATGGCACATGGGGCAAAACCTCCTTGACTCTCTGAGCCAGAGTTGCCAGCTGTGCATCAGGAGAAGGGCCAGGAGAAGGGAAAGAAGACTGGGCTGCAAAAAAGAAAAAATCAGAAACATGTTAGAACAAGTAGAGAATTAGAGGAAGGAGAATGACTAGTGTTGGAATAAGGAAGAAATCATGGTAAACTGAATAACAAAACCTCAAAAAGCTTTGTTTATAGAGACCACACACCTGGTGGGGGGCGCAATCTGGGGTGTCTTTGTCGCTTCATGTGTTCTGCTTTGTCTGCTGGTGTGAGCCGTGTCCCTATCTGGCCCAATTCCTTGGCCAACAGCTAAGAGAATTAGAAGGTTATAAGTGTTAAGGTCTCAAGCCTTCATTCTCTCCCTCATGACTCCCTCCCCCCCAACCTGTCTACCCTACCACCTGTTGTACACGAAGTGCAAACTCCTCATTCCCCTCCCCTGGCTGGCGATGAACAGGATGAAGCCACCTGCAAAAAGGAATCAGGCACCATGGTAGGGCACCCAGTGAATAGGCTGTCATCTCTTCTCCACTTTGGTATCTCTTTATGTGGAACAGTGGTGGTGGTGGTGGTGGGGGAACAGTAAACAGTATTGTCTCTGTGGTGAAACCTCTATATTAAAAAATCTACGAATGGACAGGGCAGAGGCCACTACTTCCTTGACCTTGAGGTGAGCCTCTCCCCAACCACCAAAAAATGAGGATAGTTAATACCTTACTTGATACACCGTGAAAGGGACGAAAAGTGACCACAGCAGTTCTGAGACCCAGGAGGCATCTGACACCGTCTGAGGGGAGGGCGTGAAGTGAGGTCTAAGCCAGAGCCAGGGTTGGGAATCTTACCCCCAAACCCAAGATTCCTTGCCCAACAAACACTCACCACAGAGACCAGGGGTCTCTGAACTTGCAGGGTAAGAGGTTGTACCACATCCTGGATAGAAAATGGCCAGGAACTAGAAAAGAGTAAACAAAGGATGGGAGTCCATCTAGCCTGGTCAACAGTTCACACTTGACTTAAGACAGGAAACTATCAAGCCACACAAGCAAATAAATGGGGAGTAGATTCAGGGGAAAGAACCAAAAGTGGGTAGAAAGAAAATGAACTAGGAATGGAGTGGGATAGGGGCTGAAGAAGGTTGTGAAAAGCCAAGAGCCCACAAGCTTGACCAGTTGGAGCCAGATACCTGGGCTCACCCACCTGAAGTGCAGGAGCCCCTCCCGACCATTGGTGGCCTCTTCCTCAGGGAACAGCAGCAGAGAGGTGGGGGGAAGCCTCGTGGAAGCACAGAACCTCTTGAGTGACTCCACCAACTCCCCCCTCCTATCCATTTCCATGAAGCCCCGAGACCAGCACACAAAGCTGGGGGGACTATTGAGTAGAGGCTGGGAATGGGAAGGAGAAAAAGCAAGAAGAATGGAAGGAAATGAGAAAAAAATGACGTGGGGTAGTGGGATTAAGGGTAAGACTCAGTGTCTCCCAGGGATCCACCCGGTGGCGCTCTCGGCCTCGCCCCCACTCACGGTGCTACAGGTGGTGAGCAGGTTGACTATGTTGTGGTCAAAAGGTGTCACGTGGTTGGAAATGAGGACCCTGACGCGATGATCCCTGAGTCCGGAGTCCTCCTGCCGGGCCACGAGCCCTAGCACCGCACACATGGTCCGTACCACGAACCTGGGGACACAGGCGGTGGTGACTGTGTGGCCTCGGGCCGGGCCCAGCCCAGACACTCCCCGAGCGTCAGAGTCAGAACCTGCGAAGGACGCTGTCTGGCAGCGCGCAGCTGACCAGGAAGACGTGGATCCCGAGAAAGAGACGCAGGACGAGCAGGCAGAACCCGATGGGCGCGTACAGCAGCAGCGCGAGGAGCAGGAGGCCGTCACCCGGGAGCCTGGGGGCGAGAGGCGAGGTGTTCAGGCGCCGAAGGCCAAAAGGACGCGGGGGCCGGCCTCTTCCCTCCGGGGCTCTTACCGGTGCGAGTCAAAGAGCCGCTCCGGCCCCGGCGCTGGGGGAGGCTCCATCGCAGCTGCCTCAGGGAAGCCCGGCCGCCGCTGCCGCCATCTTCGCGCCGGGCCGCAGGGGCTCCTGGGAAGGCGGAGTCTTTGGGCATCCGCCAGGGTGCCGGGACCCGAAGTCCGAGGCGCCCCGGAAGGGCTAGCGGTCCCAGCATGCCCCGCGGCACCTCGGGCCGCGGGAGAACCCGCGTCCCGCGGGGACCACAATTCCCGGCATTCGCGGGGGCGGGGCGGAGTCGGCCTCCGGGAATCCTGGGTCCCGGCGTGCACTTGTGGAAGACTTCAGGTACCGGCGTGCCCCGCGTCCGGCTGTCGGGCCCCTCGCGTCTCCGGCACCGCCTCTGAGTAGGGCGGGCGAGGAGGCAGCCGAGGCGGAGTTGATGGCTGCGCTGAGGGCGGGGCGGGGTGCTGGCTGGAGCCTCCGGGGATGGCGGGCTTTGGGAGGCATTCTCTGGGGAAAGAGACCCCTGTTGACCCCTGACCTCCGGACCCTACTGACGTCAGGAACTCCTGACCCCCGGGCCCGGGTGACTTGTGGGTCCCCCAGCCTCCGGGTCCGGTTGTCTGTGGGAGTTACCCAACCTCGGGCATGTCTGACATCTGGGAGCCCGGATCCCCGGGCGCGACTGACTGCGGGGACCCCGGACCCCCGGACCCAGGCACCCTCGGGGACCCCTAGGTCCTGCACGCGCGTGTGGTTGGCGGTGGCGCTGGGCGCTGGGGGGGCAGTGCTGTTGTTGTTGTGGGGCGGGGGTCGGGGTCCCCCGGCCGTCTTCGCCTCTGTCCCTGCTCCGCCTCCCACCTCTCCCCGGAGCCAGTACAATTTCATCGCAGACGTGGTGGAGAAAACGGCACCTGCCGTGGTCTATATCGAGATCCTAGACCGGTAATGGTGGGATTGGCCGGGAAGCATGGAGGCCACGGGCTGGAGGGCAGGTGAGCAGGAGGAATAGGAGCCTCCTCATCTCGGTGCTTCCCTCCCCAATCCCAGACACCCTTTCTCGGGCCGCGAAGTCCCTATCTCAAATGGCTCAGGATTCGTGGTGGCTTCTGATGGGCTCATCGTTACCAATGCCCATGTGGTGGCCGATCGGCGCCGAGTCCGTGTGAGGCTGCCTAGTGGCGACACTTATGAGGCCGTGGTCACAGCAGTGGATCCTGTGGCAGACATTGCCACGTTGAGGATTCAGACCGAGGTAGGGTCCGAGTAGGTGAGATCTAGTTAGAACTAGATCATACTATTATCTCTAGATGACAGGTATCTTTTACTCCTTTTTCTCCCTTAGGAGCCTCTCCCCACACTGCCCCTGGGACGCTCAGCTGATGTCCGGCAAGGGGAGTTTGTTGTTGCAATGGGAAGTCCCTTTGCACTACAGAATACGATCACATCTGGAATTGTCAGTTCTGCTCAGCGTCCAGCTAGAGACCTGGGACTCCCCCAAACCAATGTGGAATACATTCAAACAGATGCAGCTATTGATGTATGTCCTTATATGACAGAAATGATAAACTAGGCGGGGGGGGGGGACTGTGTGATATGGGCACCAACTGGTGTATGGTGGATGAGGCTATATTCAGAGGCTGGGCTGCAAAAATGTGGCCACTCACACACTGGGAGAGGAGAAAATTTGGAGAAAGTACCTATGTCTTGGTTATGCTCCTGGATTTAGCATCTTTATATCTTGCCCATGTTTTCTCCTTGTACTGCAGTTTGGAAACTCTGGAGGTCCCCTGGTTAACCTGGTGAGTGTGACACTCTTCCCTCTCTCTCTCTCTCTCTTTCTCTTTTTTTTTTTGGTACTGGGGATTGAACCTAGAGACATTCTACCTTGGAGCTACATCCCCAGCCCGATTTTATTTCTTATTTTAAAACAAGGTCTTGCTAGGTTGATGAGAGTCTCACTGCTTGCTGAGGCTATCCTCCAACCTGCAGTCTTGTCTCAGCCTCCCAAGTTCTGGGATTACAGGCGTGTGCCACCATGCCTGGCTGACATTCTTCCTTTTAAGAATCCCTGCCCCAGGTCAGTGTGGGAAGAGTGAGTTTTCTCTAATTCAAGAATGTTTGGTCAACTATTGCCTATCTCCTACTATCCAACCAGATTTTCCAACAGTCCCTGCTGTTGTTCAGGGGGTCCTATCCCTTATTATGTTTGGGCTAGGGAATAGGGGGCTGTCTCCCTGCAGGATGGGGAGGTGATTGGAGTGAACACTATGAAGGTCACAGCTGGAATCTCCTTTGCCATCCCTTCTGATCGTCTTAGAGAGTTTCTGCATCGTGGGGAAAAGAAAAGTGAGCTTGGCTTAGAGGGAAAGGGTTACTTTAAAATGGTGAATGGGACATAGGGGAGGGGCACTTATTGGGACTTGCTAGAGGGGATTTATTGGGGGAGGGGAAGGGGAAGGAAGGATGTAGCTAGGTGGGGCTCATGTGTCCCTCTTTAACAGACTCCTGGTTTGGAATCAGTGGGTCCAAGCGCCGCTACATTGGAGTGATGATGCTGACTCTTACTCCCAGGTATAGTGTGACATGCACCAGTAGTGTAAGCAGCGGCAAGCACCTGGTCCCTCTGTCAAGCTTTGTTCTTACATCTGTCTTTATCTAAGATGAGCTGCATCCTACTGTCACAAGAGCTGTTCCTTCTCATCATCTTGACTTTTTCATCCTACTCCATGTTGTGCCCCTGTTACCAGATTGATTCCATCCTGTTTCTGCTGCGATTTAAAGCCTTTAACCCATCAATCTGGCACTGTAGGGTCATTTTCTACCTGTCTCTAAATCAGACTTGGCTTCTGTTACTTCCTACTGGAATACTCTGTTCCATCCAACCTGATTTCCCACTCCTATGGGAAATTTATTTATGCTGATCTTGTTTTATATAGTTAATATCAGACCCATCCTTGTAGGTTCGGCTTAAGTTCTACTCCTCCTTTACAGCTTTTAAGATTGTAGAATGATACTAGTACTGTTGATTTAACAGTATATGTATATAATTTGGAATTAGTTATTTTTTTACATACTTCTCCTACTTCCTAACTTGGAGAAGGTAGAAGGCCTTTGTACCTGTAGTACCTAGTGTGTGTCCTGGTCATATATTTGCCAGTGTATTGATGAGACTTGAAGTGAACCCAAGATGGGGAGAGTACCTGGGTGTGGCTAACAGGGTGATCTGTGTCCTTTCAGCATTCTTGCTGAACTACAGCTCCGAGAACCAAGCTTTCCTGATGTTCAGCATGGTGTGCTCATCCATAAAGTCATCCTGGGCTCCCCTGCACACAGGTGAAGGAGATTGCTCTGTGAGGTGGAGTGGGAGAGGTATGCATGTGTCCTTGAAGTGGGCTGTCTACTCCCTCCTTTCTGTCCATCTTCCTCCATAGGGCTGGTCTACGGCCTGGTGATGTGATCTTGGCCATTGGGGAGGAGTTGGTACAAAATGCTGAAGATGTTTATGAGGCTGTTCGAACCCAGTCCCAGCTGGCAGTGAAGATCCGGCGGGGACCAGAAACTCTGACGTTATATGTGACCCCTGAGGTCACAGAATGACTGGATTAGCAAGAATATGAGGCTCCTGCTCTGATTTCCTCCTTGCCTTCCTAGCCCAGGTTCTGGGGGCACCTGGGCAGAAGATTCAGTGAACCAGTGGGGGGCAGGTCCCTCCAACCACCAGCACCAATCCCTGGGCTCTGAAGACTCGCAAGAATACTTTTTATATAAAATAAAATTATGCCTAACAACATGTTATAGTCAAAAATGAGGGGGGGGCTAGATCTTTTTCCCCACCAAAAGGCTAGAGGTAAAGCTGTGGCCCCCTGAAATTAGGGGAGCTATGGGAGCTGACCATCCTGATCTCCCTCTTCAAGAAAATGAGCTGCTGCCATCTGTCAGTCTGGGCAGTTAGTCAGGTGCTGCTCTCTGTGGTGTGCTCTGCTCCGTGCTGGGCCCAGCGGCAGAGGTTTCCCATGCTTGGCCACAGATACCAACAGCTGGCCTAGGAAGGGCGTGGTAATTTCTGCCTGACAGTTCCACATCTGTAGTGCCCAGGTGCATGAACGCAGCCGGCCTGCTGATACCAGGGGTTCTGTGGTGAGCTCCTGAGGTAATGGCAGCCTCAGACCCCTGCCATTGTGGGTGGGTGGGGGCAGTGGTGGTTTGCAGAGGAAGGTGGTAGCACTTTAGATGATCTGGTTGCTGGTCTGGCCAGGGTAGCGCTCAAACCTCCTGTTGGCCTCTTCACTGAAGGCGTCACCTGTAGAGTGGACAAGCCGTGTGGGAAGTCCTGCACAGAGGCAGGAAGACAGGCCTATTGTGGGGAAGGGTTAGAAGTGGAGAGACTGAGAGGTCTAAAAGTGGGTGGGAAGATGCAGGAAACAGGAAAAAGAAAGCCTTTCCCTCTCATCCCCCCATCTTCCCAGGTTGCTTTTCCATCAAATACCAATATGACAGTTGTGCACCCAGATGCGATGTCCATCATATTTGCAGTTACACTTCATTGCGTTGTTGGTGAAGTCACTCTCTGCTACTTCAAAGTTGGGGTTGATGACCACCTGTGGGTGAGAAAGGCCACTTGACCTGGCTGCAATCCTCAAATCCGAATGTGTCTTTAACACTCCTCCCACCTGCCACTGGGAGGCCCCAGACTCCAGGCACCTGGAGAATGTAGTTTCCTGGCTTCACGTCTGTGATGTCAATCCACTGACAGTCGATGTCGTGCCTGTAGAGATCCCAGCAACCCACAGTGATGCCCTGCTCTCCAAAGTTGGCACACTCATACCTCTTGGAGACATCTGAAGGGATTGGCATATGTCAGTGAGAGGGAAGACTGCTTCCGAGGTGCCCAAGTCCACTCTAGGCCCCAACTCACCCTCCTGACACTCGGTATCTTCTAGACAGAAACTGGCTTTGTGGCCCTCAGCCACCTTGGTGCCGTTGGGGGTCAGAATATCATAATGAGTGAAGATGTCCATACTGTGGTAATGCCTGTGGGGACAAGGGGCTCCTGTTTCTTTCCTCAACCCCAGCAGGCTTGCCCCCTCCCCTGTGGCCTTGCCCTTCTACTTAACCCAACCTCTGCCCTCTCACCCATGACACTCATGCCACACCCAGGAGTGGCGCCCGGCCTTGGGCCTGAAGTCAGCTCGTCCCAAGTTGTGGATCTGGGAGGAGAATCGGAGCAGACGCCGGTGGCCATAGGGCCAGTTGGCCAAGCGGGCAGAGCTGGCCAGGCAGTTTTCTTCCGCAGCACAGTACAACATGTGCAGGGGCCGGTCCTCAATATAGGCTGTCTCCTGCACCAAGGCTGAGTGCAGCAGTAAATCTGAGGCAGCTACACGGGAAGGAAGGAGAGAAGAAAGTCACTGCTGAGGTGCAGAGGCAGATGGGGGTGCTTCCACTTTGCCAGAGTGCGGCTGATTTTCTGTGGGGAAAAGGTACCCCTCCAAATCACAGCCTCCTCTCTCTTCTCTGGCTTGTGACACCTCCCTTTTCACTCACTCTCAGAGCAGATGACTCCGGCAGTGAAGCGGGTCCCCGGCCTCTTGCAGGTGACGTGGGTGCTATGATGGGCACATCGGTCCAGAGACAGCTCAGTCCCCGTGCAGCGCACTCCACTCATCACCACCTCAGTGACATTCCCTGAATCCCAATACCAGGTCTCCTGGCAACAAACGCAGGTGTTTCTGTGAGGCCCCAGGGTCTGCCTCCTGGGCCAAGGTACTCATTTCCACAGTCCTTTGCCCAAAACTCGGGCTTCCGAGATAACAGCTTTGGCTCCCCTCTCCTTCCCGCTTACCTGCAGACCATGGTTGGCGTAGCCCAGACCAAGTTGCCTACAGGCCACCATGGCCTCCAGTGTCCCCCAGTCATCTCCACAGATGAGGCCCCAGCGAAGGTGCCCAGGTTCCCCTATTTGCACCTCAACTCGCCCCTCATATCGGCTGCGGCCCCCGCTGAGGCGGATCTGTAGTGACAGTGAAGAACTGGGGGAAGCTTTGGGGGCGGGGTGATGCAGAGGCACATGAAGGGCTGGCCGATTGGGTGGGGTCAGGTGGCAGCCACGGGAGGCAGGGAGCTGAGGCAATGCACTGGGACCATCAGGCTGTAGACTGGAGGCCAGGGCTCAATAAAGCAAGAGCGGGAGGCCTGAACGGAGGTGGAAAGTCTGACTGACCTTGGTCTCCACCCCGGTGTAGGGGAGATTGCACCGGACCGCAGCATCTTGACTGTGGGAACAGTCTTCAGCTGTGATGTTCTTGTAGGGGCACTTCCAGAGGGAAGGCTCCTGGCCAGAGCAGCGGACTTCACTCAAATGTATGGCACCCATGCCTAGGGTGACAGGTCAAAGCTCAGGAGGTGGGAACTAGACCTTCACTGCTCAGGGGGCTCCTTACCTTCCAGGGGTGTGAACGTCCCCCTCCCTCACCCTCCCGTCTCCCTGCCCCTCACCCTGCCCCATGCGGGCGCCACTCAGAGCCTCTCGAGCACTGCCGAAGCCCAGCTCCCGACACACCACGCTGGCCGCCTGCAGGTCCCACTTGCGGTCACAGACTGTGCCCCACGTGCCAGCCTTCAGGACTTCCACCCGGCCCTCTCCAGCGTGGGCTCCACCCTTCAGGCGCACTCGGGCCTGGAGAAGAGAGAGATGCGCCCAACAGAAGTGAATGGGCACATCAGCCCAGAGAGAGCTAAGCAGACCTGGGAGATGAGTGAGATTTTGGTGGGAGGGAGTGGGTGGTGTCAGGTCTGTGGTCCCCCCGGAAGGTTTAGCTCTGTCCTCAAAGGTCAGAGCTGTGCACAGGGGGAGGTGGCCAGGCTGGGGGTTCTCCACCTGGGGTGGGAAAGGTCACAGTCACTGTCTCACACACCTCCCCCTGAGGCTTCGACTGTTGTTGCTTCTTCTGGCCACTGGACGCCGTGTAGAGAGGGCCGGGCACACAGCTCACCACCGCAGGGCCCCCCCCAGGGCACCTGGTGGTGTCATTGGCACGATAGAACTCCAGAGAACAGAGGGAGAGGTGGGCCTCCGTGCCCACGCACGCCACCCCATGCAGACCAAAGGAGTGTTGCTGCCGCTGGGCCAGCAGCCTGGGGGGACAGGAGTGAGGGGCAGTAGGGTAAAACAACGCTGCTACCTCCAGGCCCTACAACCCTCCGCCCACTCCACGCCGCCGTCATCCCCCCACCACTCATGACCACGTGTCCACTCTTCCCCCTTCTGTGCTTCCCTTGGGAGAGACAAAGGGACTGGCAAGAGTACAGGCTCACAGAGCCTTGAGCACCCAGACAGGAGGGTCCTTGGGGACCGTTGGCAGCAAAGAACCCTAGGGAAGGATGGCCAGACTTGCCTTGCCTGACAGAAACCTTGTTCCTGCAAGAGGCTGAGGCCCCCCAGCTGGAAGAGATGGTCAGGGGGAGTGGCTGACACAAACCAGAAGCCTGAATAGCCAGAGTGAGCAGTCTCTCCTGCCATGCCGAGACTGAAGGAACTGAATAAGTCAGGATGCCAAGGACGAGAGAGACTTGGATCTAAATGGCTTCTCAGAGGCCGGAGGGGCTTCCAGGACAGAAATCCTGTAGGACAGAGTCTGATGAACAGAAAGAACAGAGCAGATGGCGGCCATAGGAAGGAACACTGTTGGCAGATGCAGGAATGAAGACATAAATGCAGGACAAAGTTGGAGGGACCTCATGGCCAGAGAAGGAAGGCAGATGTGAATGACAAAATGACAAAGACAACTCAGGACCTGAGCCAAGCTGCAGAAGTCTTTAATGAGGTAGTCTGCAATATCAGCCTAACAATGTCCCATAGCCATCTGAGCAGGAAAATGAGACTAACCTAGAGATGTTAAAGCTTGGAAACACTGCAGAGAGATGCTTAGGAGAAGAGGACTTGTTTATAGATTCAGATGCAACAAGAGATTGCAGTGAGGTGTGTGGAGAAGAGTATTCTCTTTGCAGAATAGCTGGGTGGAGGCCAGAGAGAAAGGGAAGCAGGTTGGTGGAATGGGCCTGTGAGGCAATGATTTGGTGGTGAATTATTGCAGTAATGTGCCCTATTGCTTGATGTAAGCAGAAGAAAGGAGTATGGTGATTTGAAGCAATTGGCTAGGAAGACACAGAAAGGAGGAGTAGCTCATAAAGAACCTAGGCAAAGGAATTCAGGAGACTTTACAGAATACCTTTGGAAGCTCAGGATAAATGGTTCCTGAAGATCAAACAGATCAGGTACTCCCCCAAATTCCTGTTCAGCTGCAAATAAAAGTCAGAGAGGCCATCACAGGAAAAAGACATCTATCTTCAAAGCCCTCTCCTTCATGTTCCCTATATAAGATAAATAGGGCAGTGTATGCCTTAATATGGGGGTCAGGGAAATCCAGAGTATAGCCATGTTAGGTAAAGATGATCCTAAGGGCACTGCAAGAACAACCCCAAATTCTGAGCCTTGAAGCTCCCAGTGGGAGCTTGAAGCCACCAGGGGTGATCCTGGAACTTTCTGAGAGGAGGGACAATAGAAAGAGAACATTCTCTGTCTCTCGACCATTGCTGAAGAAGTTATCAGGAAGACTTAATGTGCAAACTACTGTTATGAGACAAATTAGATGAAAAGGTTGGAAGTCTTTCACTAGAACTGGGGGTCTTACTGTGTAAACTGAGCTGAAGAAGGGACTCCCACTCCATCCCTGAAAAGGTTCTCATTCCACCTCAGGTAAACTGGTAGCATTTATTTAAAAAAAAAAAAAATAAAATAAAAGTAGGAACATTGATCCCTTAGGCAGACTCAATCTCTTGGAGGAGAGGTAAGTATTGCATCTGAAGGAAAAAAGTGACAGATTATCTAACCAGAAATTTTGGGTGGAGGGGAGATAAACATGTGGAATAAATCCCCCAAATCCTATGCAAGCGCAGTTCCCCAGAGACCAACACAGGGCCAGCTTTACTTAACATTTTCATAAAGGACCTGGAAGGTGGTTTGTCATAGTTCCTGCTCCTGCTCCACCTCTTGGTCGCTCTTTCAGACAAACAGGCCTCTCTTGGACCCCTCCTCGACCAGAGCCTGATTCCCCCAACTTCACGGCCCTGTGCTCCCTCTCCTCTCCACCCAGCCCCAACTTTATTTACCTCTTGATTGGCCCCCTGCCCACTCGGGATTTGGGTTTGACTTTAAGCTTGGTGATTGCTCTGCAAAAAGGAGAAAGGCGTTGGTGGAGGTGGTGGTCAGGTATGCGGCCCAGGAAAGGCAGTGGGTTGTTTTCCTGTTTCTGGGAAAGACCCTTCATGCAGAGTGGGAAGGGACAAAGTGAAGGGCGGCCAGATTTGCCACATGAGCTGCTGAACACCAGGGAAATGTGTTCCTTCAGGGACTTCGCTGGATTTGGCAATAGTGGTGGGAAATCTAGTCATGGAAATCCAGGCAGGGGAGAGGAGAGGTGGTCAGAGGGAAGGTGGAGGGAGGAGAGGGAATGGGAATGTGGGTGAACGAAGGGAGCTGAGGAGTTGGGGGGAAAGAGAAAGAGTGCCGGTGGCTGAGGCTGCCGTGCAAGCTATTTGGGGCAAGTGTAAAGACAGGAGGCTCCTCAATTGTCCTACATGATTTCTTCTTTGTGTTTCCTAAAATCAAAGTTTGCCCTTCTCCACGCCTGCCTCTCCCCCGCCCGCCCGGGTCACATTCTAACCCATCAGCTGGGGTTCTGGGATGGATGTGGATAGGCTGCCATCCATCCATCCACCTCCTGGGGCCTTGGGGGCGAGCAGGAGGTCCCGGGGCTCTTGCCCCATTACCTTCCAAGGGGCTTGGGGCGCCGGGCAGAGGCTTTGGTCGCTCGCTTCCTCAACTTTCTGTGAGGATAAGACAATAGTAGTCAGGATCAGTGTAGAACCGAGTGGAAAAGCCTAGTGCAGCCAGGACCAGGGGAAGGTTTCTTTCTCAGTGGTCAGAGGGTTCCTGATGGAAGGATATTTTATCATCAGATACTCCCAAGGCCCTACTACCCTTTAGAGCTGTTTGGCCTCATAAGCGCATGACCAGGTGGGTGAGCAGCAGTGAAGGCTGTGGACTCAGAAAAGATACTGTCCCAATACTAGGACCCTGAGGAATTAGACTGAGGCAGATGGGGAATGAGGACTCCTAGGTCTGGGTGTTGGTGGTAGACCTCAGGGGACGGCTAAGGCAGGATAGATTGATAGGATTGCCAGACAGGAAGAGGCAAAGACACACTGGCTAGGACAGAGAACTAGACTGGGGCAGGCCTAGGGAGGCTGTCCGTATCTCCCCACACCCCCTGCCTGGGTGCTCTGTCAGAGAAAGACTTCTGGCCTTGTCCAGGCCTGAGATAGCTAGACCACAAGGCCAAGGACCAAGGCTGGATATCTGAGGATGTTAACTTGGTTTGACTGTGGAGTGCCCTTCTTGTTTAATATGCTTTGGTCATTCACAAATTGAGCTCATCTTTAAAACTTACTTTGAGGGAAATGAATCTTATTTCCTTTTAATTGGCCTAAATAATTGACTTATTTCATTCTTTAAGAGGGTTCTTTAAGTCTAATGTCTTTACAGACAGAAACCAGGTCTGTTTCTCCTCTTATTCTCCCTTTAATTTTGAAGGCTTTAATTATAATTTCTCTTTGTCCCATCCAACTATATATAGATGAATGCAGGTTTTGTCTGTTTGTTCTTTTAAATTTATGGAATTTATGGAGTTCCCTGTTATCATCCTTTTGTGTGTGTGTGTGTGTGTGTGTGTGTGTGTGTGTGTGTGTGTGGTACTAGGGATGGAACCCAGGGGGTATTCTTCCTCTGGGCTTCACCCCCAGACCTACTTTTTATATTTTATTTGGAAACAGGGTTTCACTAAGTTTCTGAGAGCTACACTAAGTTGCTGAGGCTGGCTTCAAACCTTCGATTCACCTGTTTCAGCCTCCCAAGTACTGGGATTACAAGCATGTGCCACCATGCCCGGCTTATCATCCTTTTTTATATATATAAAAGGCTGAACCCAGAGGCATTCTACCTACAAGCTACACCCCCAGCCTTATTTTTTTAAACTTTGAAACAGGGTCTCAGTAAGTTGCTGAGGCTGGCCTTGGACCTGCGATCCTCCTGTCTAGATTCCCAAGTACTGGGATTCTGAGTGTGTGCCACCGTGCCCAGCCCATTATCGTCTCAGGTGTCTTTTTTTTTTTTTTAAATATGTTCCTGCCCTGCTGTTTGTCTTGAGGAATCATATTTTGGCATAGTGTACTGTGAGAAGGTGAACGAGAATTTTAATATATGCATTTTACACAGTTTAGAAGCTGTTTATAATTTCCTGCCCAGCTTCTTCCTGAGGATGTATTTAGTTGGTCTTTTTGTCAAAACATCCAGAATGTCCACTATTCCTACCAAAGAGACTACAATTCTCGGGTTCCTTTCCTGAGACATTTACTGAGAGTTTAGAACCTTTAATCTATTATTATTATTATTATTATTATTATTATTATTATTATTAGTAGTAGTAGTAGTAGTAGTACCAGGGATTAAACCCAGAGGCATTCTACCTCTGAGCTACACCCCCATCCCTATTTTTTATTTTTATTTTGAAAGAAGGTCTCACTAACTGATGAGAATTTTACTACTTGCTGAGACTGTCCTCGAACCTGTGATCCTCCTTTCTCAGCCTTCCAAGTATTGGAATTTCTGGCATGTGCCACCACATCTGGCCCTTTCATCTCATAAATATGGTGTGAAAATTTTTCCCAATGTCTTTTTCTCAAACATGTTTAAAATGAAATACATTTACCACTTTCTTTGACCTATAAACTCAGAGAGAACATGTTCATCTCCAGAGTAGTACTCAGAAATATTTAGTATTATCTGGAAATTCAGAAGTACCTCATGGGCCAGGGAGGTAGCTCAGTGGTAAAGCACTTATTCCCTAAATTTCACTGACATCTTCTAAAAGCCAGCAGATTCGTACTGGGAAGGTTCTACTTCTAAGTCACCCCCCAATCCTTTAATTCTTTTATTTATTCATTGTTTTTGTTTGGTAATGGGGATTAAACTCAGGGTATTCTACCTCTGAGCTACACTGCCAGCCCAATTTTATTTTTCATTTGAAACAGGATCTTACTAATTTGATGAGACTCTTACTGCTTGCTGAGGCTGTCCTCAAACCTGCAATCCTCCTGTCTCAGCCTCCCAAGTACTGGGATTATAAGCCTGCACCACCATTCCTGGATCTCAAAATTTTTTATTTTGAAACAGGGTCTCACTAAGTTACCATATGCTGGTCTCAAACCTGCGATCCTCCTGTCTCAGCCTCCCAAGTACTGGGATTACAGGTATGCACCACCATGCCCAGAGAAGAACCTCAAATTCAAAAGGTCCAAAGGTCCAAAGCCAAGTTTCTAGCCTTAACTCCATCTCATCTTTACACAAAAAATGCTCCGCCCACTATCTTCCTATACTGAGGCCAATTCTATACTTAGCTGAGACCAAAAACCTTGGAATGATGCTTTAGTCCTCTCTTTCTTTTAAACCACACTGAATCCGCCAGCAAATCCTGTCAGCCCTCCAACTATGTACAGAATTCTATCATGTTTCACCATTTCCATTATCACCATTACCTTTTACTTTTTCTAGTTGGCTTTCAACAGACAATAGCCTTCTAAAGAGTCACCCTGACTCTTCGTGTCTACACCTCCCCTACAGTCTTTTTTGGGGGGGCGGGCGGGAGTGGTATTGGGAATTGAAGCCAGGGGCATTCTAGTTCTGAGCCACACTTCTAGCTCTATTTTATTTTTTATTTGGAAACAAGGGTTTCACTAAGTTGCTGAGAGCTTCTCTAAGCTGCTTAGGCTGGCCGTGAACCTGTGATCTTCCTGTCTCAGCCTCCTAAGTACTGGAATTACAGGGGTGCACCACCCTACCATGCCCAGCTCTCAATTGTTTTCCTCTTCCTCTCTCTCTCTCTCTCTCTCTCTCTCTCTCTCTCTCTCTCTCTCTCTCTCTCTGTCTCTTTTTGTGGTACTAGAGATTGAAGTCAAGGGCATTCTACCTCTCAGCTACACCCCCCACCCCCAGACCTATTTTTATTCTTTATTTTGAAACAGGGTCTCACTAAGTTGTGGAGGGCCTAAGTAGCTGAGGCTGGCTGCAAACCTGCATTCCTCCCATCTCAGCCTCCCAAGTACTGGTATTACAAGCATGTGCCACCACACTCTTCTTGATTATTGTTTTCTCAAACAGGGTCTCACTAGGTTGATGAGAGTCTCACTAAATTG
>PVLC010025870.1:0-23160 GCA_004027655.1 Graphiurus murinus | reverse complement strand
AAGGATGATGTCCTTTAAACGTTAAAGATCAGAGTTTATTTGCGTTCCTAAGTGTTTGGTTTTTATCTTTTCCTTGTTTATGATCACTTTTTTAAAAATACATTTTGAGGTTTATGCAGTAAAAGCATTCAGCCTGTCCCTCTGTGGTTCCTAGATTTGTATACAATTTAAAAAGAACTTTCTAGCTGGGCATGGTGGCTCACACCTGTAATCCCAGTACTTTGGAAGCTGAGACAGGGAGATCTCAGATTTAAAGCTAACCTCAGCAATGTAGTGAGGCTCTCAGCAACCTAGCATGACCCTGTTTCCAAGTAAAAAAATAAAATAGGGCAGGAGGTGTAGTTTGGAGTTAGAAGGCCCCTGGGTTCAATCCCTAGTACCACAAAAATTAATTAACTAACTAACTATCTAACTAACTAACTAACTAACTAACTAACTAACGCCTTTCTTGTAAGGTAGATGGCTAGTTCCATGGCTTTATTTTTTAAAGCTCAAATTTTCAACACATCTGAATTTTATTGTAGAGTAATATAGTGATTTAGTATTTGTTTTCTTGAGATGGCTACCTAATCAGTAACATTTATTGAATAATCCAGATTGTTACCATGGATAGGTATACTCTAAAATCTATAAAGTTCATTAGGTGTTTGGGTCTCTTCATATACTTTTTCTTTGATCTATCTCTCCATTCACAGAAAGACACTGCAGTAAGTAATTAGCCTTATAATAGGGCTACTTTCATCTCATTCACCTCTCTCAAATATTGATGTGTCTTCCTTATACATTTTTCTATTATCAACTGTAGAATTAGCTTGCCTATAGATCTAAATTCCTAGTCATTTTCCCAAAAGGCTATAAATTTATAGGGTGCAAGGAAGAGTTGATAGCTTAATGACATTGAATTTTTTTTCTAATATTATGGTATATTTTTCATCTGTTTTAAGTATTTTGGGTACCTCACTAATACTTAACATTTTTTCTTAATATGTATTTTGTGTGTTTCTCATAAGATTAGACTTCAATAATTTATTCTGTCTTAATTTAATGCAGAAACATAGAAACGGCTATAGAAGTCATTTCATTGATTGAATTGATTGCTCTTATTATTTATAGTGCTTTTATAACAGTCTCTTGAGTTTTCTGGGTAAATGATGTCATCTATAAATAATAATAACTGTATTCCAGCCTTTATAACTTTTATACATCTTTCTTTTAAAAAATAAGACATCTTAGTTTTAAATCTCTTACTGCTTTCCATTTAGCATAATTCTGGGCTTTAGATTAATAAAGTTTTATTAAAGACTCTAACCATTTTAAGAAATTTTTCCCATGAATAATAGATATTGAAAATTTTACTTTTAAATATTAGTACAGTGAATTATGCCAATAGATTCCTAATGACCAGATTGTTTTGAATTATTCTGTTAACATCCTGCTGAATTTTATTTGCTAATATTCTGTTGAGAGCGCTTGCATGGATGATTATAATAAAGAACTAATTTTATGCTTTACTGATGTTTTCTTTCAATATTACATCAATTTTTGAAAAATCAAAGAGGTTTTACTATGCTCTAAAACAGGAGTTGGAAACTATTGTTTATTGCCTGCTTTTGTAAATAAAATATTATTAAACACAACCCATCAATCACACATGCTCATTTGCATATACTTTGTGGTGTTTTTATTTTATGGACATAGATTTATATAGATTCAAATAAGACCACATAGCTCACAAAATGAAAGATGTTTAATATCTCATCCTTTTTATAAAGTCTGTGAAACCCTAGTCTGAAATAATTTAGGTATCATAAGAATTATTGGTCATCTTAGGTTTGATAGAATTCCTAGTTTGATTTTTCCATTTAATGTATTTTTTTTTGCAAGCATTACTTCTACTGTTTAGCATTTACTGAAGTTTTTCTTTGTGATGTAATGTATTTTAAATGTTCTAGGGGTCCTTGAAAAAATAGATGCATATTCCATTTGTGTAGGATAGTTTCATATGCATATTAGTCTGATAATATTATTACTTTGTTATTTTCTTCAGTTAATTCTTTCCTTATATTTCTACACCAATAATACTATAGAAAAGGAGAGATGAGCAACAAATTCTTATTATTATTTGTATTTTCTCTCACTTTTGTTTTTGAATGTTGGTTACATATTATTTAGTTGATGGGTAATCAATGTAAGATGTATATTATGAAGTATAGCCTTTTTGACTATAAAGAATCCTTCTTTAATTCATTAGTTTCCTTTTTCTTAAATTTAATCTTACCTCATCAAAAAATTACATCCTTTGCTATCTTTGACCTTGTATTTCCAGGAATTATTTTGAATCTTCTTTTACTTATTTTCAATACTTTGTTGTAATTTTATTTCAATATTCTTGCATATATCATTGTTTTTAATACAGCACGAATTCTGTTACTGAATATAAAATAGTTTTATTTTGTTATTCAATCAGATCTTTTATTTATTTAAATATGTGAATTTAATTATCTTATAATTTTATGAGAGATTTGTTTATAGAGTGTTTTATTTTATTTTATTCTTTGTTTTGTATTATAGTTCTTGTATAATTATTTTTTTGTGTGTGGTACTGGAGATTGAACCCAGGGGCACACTACTTCTGAAATACATGCCCAGACCTTTTTTTAAAAAAAATTATTTTGAAACAGCATCTTGCTTAGGTTGCTGGTAGTCTCACTACATTGTTTAGGCTGATCTATAACCTGTGATCCTCCTGTCTTAGCCTTCCAAATACTGGGATTACAGTATTCATCACCATGCATCGATTGTATTATTTTTTATGTAGTATGTGTAGTCTTTGAGGTGGTTTTGTACACATAGTTCTAATAATTTGGAGAGCTTACCTTTTTGCATTAGTAATAATTTTTATAATTTTACTGTTAAACAATAAAAGTCATATTATAATCAGTCATTTTATAAACTATATTTCTAATTCTTCCCTATCCTTCTTAACTAATTAATGTTAGTGAATTACATTCTTTACCTCAGGGATTACTTTTATACCTTTAATCACTGATATAACAATATTAGTTTATTAGTCAATTTAAAATCATGGCATTTCTCTTTCACTTTGGAAGGTGAGAACATCAACACTTTCTTTCTCTTTCTTCCATAATTCTCCCATCATATTATTTCTATTTTATCAAAGTAGAAGATATTGATATTTGTATTCTGTTGCTTAACGTCTGACTGCAGACAGAGAATTGCTAGATAGATATCGGGAATACTAATAGTACCCACCATAGAAATTTTATGAGGATTTAGAGCACTGCATGAAACTTATTACTTAATCAATATTAGACTTTTCATTATTTTATTGTGAATCATATCCTTTAGTTTAGTATTATTCATAGAACTGAATGGGTTCAATGACATTCAATTTATCTCTTGGTTAGTTGAAGGTAGTTCTCTAATTTCTTTATTAAGAACCTATCATTTTGATTTGCATCTGTTGAACATTTCCTCATACATTTATTGGTCATTTGTATTTATTCTTTTGTGAGGTGTCTATTTTGATCCTTTGCCCATTTTTTGATTGGGTTATTTGTTTCCTTAGTTGTGAGTCTCTTGAGTTCTCTGGATATTCTAGATATTAGTTCTCTATCAGAAGAGTAGGTGGCAAAAATTTTCTCCCATTCTGCAGGCTCTCTGTTGAGGTTCTTGATAGTTTCCTTTGCTACACAGAAGCTCTTCAGTTTAATGCAATTCCATGTATTGATCCTCCTTTGAGTTGCTTGTGCCTTGGGGGTCTTGCTGAGAAAGTTTTTCCCTGTGTCCATGTGTTGAAGTGTTGGATCTATGCTCTCTTCAAGTAGCTGCAAGGTCTCTGGCCTGACTTCCAGGTCTTTGATCCATCTTTAATTGATTCTTGTGCAGGGTGAGAAAGTGGGGTTTCTTCCCATTTTTCTGCATATGGTTAACCAGTTTTGCCAATACCATTTTTTGAAAAGGCTATCTTTTTTCCAGTGTATGTTTTTGGCTCCTTTGTCAAAAATCAATTGTATGGTCTCCCTAATATGCAGAAGCTAGGGAGACAGTGGGACATAAGAGGGACTCTAGACAAAGAAGGAGAAACCTTAGATAAGCAAAGAAAGTGACTTAACTGAAGGTGATGGGGGGGACACCCTAATGCACATGATGTACTTTTACAAACATATCAAAGTCAATCACTGAACTGAACTTGAGAAGGAGGGAGGGCATGGGAGTGAGGCAGGAATTGGGAATTGGGGAAGGATTAAATGAGAAACGTGTACATGTATGCCTTTACCAGCTTGTACCTAACAAAGATGTGTGATTACAATGCACCAATGGGAAAAAAAAGAACCCATAGAAGCCGTATTTCTGATATGATGTCTAAAACACATTATTTGGTGTTTGGATGGGCAGAGATTCTTAAAGGACTTTGTGGATGCTCTTACTACCTTATCTGACTTAGCATGCTGTGGAGAAGTATGTTGTTATTGCTCTTCTTATTATTTTATTATTATTTGGTACTGGGGATTGAATCCAGGGACATTCTAACTGCAAGCTACACTCCAGCCCTATTTTATATTTTAATTTGATATAGAGTCTTGATAAGTTGCTGAGGTTCTTGCTAAGTTGCTGAGGCTGTCCTTGAACCTGTGATCCTCCTGTCTCGGCTTCCCACGTACTGGGATTACAGGCATGTGCCACTATGCCCAGCTCAAATCAGTGTATATTTTCAATCTTAGTGGTAATTTGATCTCTTAACCTGGAAGCCCTCCAAATTGCTTTATATATTTGAAGTTTAAGAAAGACAGATTTTTAAAAATTTCTGTAATGTTTATCTCTTTGTTTCACAATTCTGGTGCTCTTTACTGAGGATACAATAATTATTTGTCAGAGTTTATTTGTATTATTTACAACTACTATTTGTAGTATTTACAACTACTATTTTTCTCTCTGCTTTGGTTTTGTTCACTTTTATTTTGTTTTGCTCATTGCTTTTCATAACCTGTGCCACCCAGTTCTTCAGCAGGTATTAAGGAATGTTGATTTTCCTCTGCCACTTCGCATGGGCCTCATTTCTGTGCTGGTTTTCTGTCTTACATATCTGCTTTAAGCTCTTATTTTAAGATAGTGTTTGGTTTATAATATTTATTTGGTGACATATTGATCACATTTTAAATTCATTCTGTTCCTCCATTCTATAGAATTTGCTTTTTCTCACTTTCCACTTTTCCTCCTGTTAGGATTAGATATAGAAGATCCCATCATGTATAGAGCTCATGTATTAATGTTCAGAGTTGATACAATCAAGTCATGAGGGTTGCATGGATTCACTGGGCAGTAGCCTAGGCAGGTGGGGTGGGATGTGGCTGGAGGAGGTGGGTCACTGGGGGTGTGGCCTTAGGGACTGTGCTTGGGTCTTAAATCTCCTTACTTGCTCTCTTGCTTCATACTGTGAGAGCAGAGCCTCTCTCTCTGCTTCCTATTGCTATTCTCTGAACTCTGCAGACCCTACATAACATGGACTGAAAACTCTGAAATTTCCACAACTGTGAGTGAATAAATCTTCCTTCTTCTAGGTTGTGTGTGGTCAGGCTCATTGGCTCATAGTAGTGAGAATGTGGACTGAGACCCTCCCCTCCACCCCGAGTGAGGGCGGTCCTTTGATTCTTGCAAATATTTGGATAAGTTAAATTTCTCCTGGAACTGTTTCCAGGTTGCTGTGGCAATGAGGACTGTGTTTCAGTCTATAGAAACACTCTAAGACATCGAGCTAGACATGAGAGTGAGTTTATCTTACCACTGTTCATTTCAACTTGTTAAATTGGTAGCAATAGAGTTGCTTTTAATGCAGAGGGTCACTTCTCTCCCTTCCTCATTGGCTTACAGCTTCCTGAAGGTTTGGATGATCACTGTCCTGCTTTTCTTTCATCTTCTTTGTATTGGCAAGAGCTCAGGGAAAGCTCCACCACATACTGCATACATACCTGGTCTATTTCCATTTTTTGAATACTTTTATTGGTGCATTTACAATTATATATCATAGTGAGGTTCAATGTGATCAAAACATATATGCATGCAGCTTTTAATGCATTTCTCTCTACATCCCTCCCTTTTCTCTCCTCCTCCTTTCCAGTACATGTTAGTGGAATTGGTAGTGATACCTTCATATATTGTCATAGTATTATTTGAACTAGTTACTTTCTCAATACATCTGTTTTCCCTTTCCAACTCCCTCCCCTAATCCCCTTCCACTAGTTTACAAGTCTTTCTCCATGTTATTTAAAGTTTCTTTGCTTTCCTGTTTTCTCTCTAGTTTCCTTGTGTGAGAGAAAACATACAACCCTTGACTTTCTGAGACTGCTGCTATCACTTAGCAAAATATTCTCTAGTTCTCTCCATTTTCTTGCAAATGGCATGATTTGGCTCTTCTTAGTGGCTAAGTAGAATTCCACCTTGTATATGTACCACAGAACAGAGGTGTGTTGGTGTTGCTTCATGAACTTCCTTGACATCCTCATTTGGTTCTTTCTGGGCTTCTTCCTACCACTGGGGTGGCCTTGGGCTCATCTGCCTGGCTTTGCTTTCCTGGTTTTGCTCTTCCTTGTGAGGGGATATCTTCCTTTTGCTCCAGACACAAATCTGCAAATCTGCATTGCGTTGATTTCATTCTCCAGCCTGTCTGGTCAACGTCATCTTTACCACCACAGCAAAATCTCAAGAGCAGTGTTTTTGTTGTTCTTAATTAGTCATTCTGGAAGCCAGTTTTAATGTTGGCAAATGACACTGGTGAAGGCAATATGTCCTTCCTTTATCAGTGGAAGCAGCCAAGTCTCGTCGGCTTCCCCAGCCACACAAGACAGAGAATAAAAGAGCTGCCTTGTTAAACTTTAAACAGTCTCTAATTCCATATTTTGCTCCTTTTCTGTCACTGGGTGTCTGCCAGTGGCGATCCCTCCCCTAATGCTGCCCACACTCATCTGGCTATTTATATCCTACATGCAATATTTACAAGATAAAATGTCAGTGGGTTTTGATCTAACCCACCCTTTAAACAACTAAACAACATCACCAAAAGACAAATGCCTTCCTAGGCCTTGTTGTGCCTGTCAGAGTCAGGTCTGTCTAAAACTCCTTTACATTCTCCTCCTCCAAAGCTTCTCCACCTTTCAAAGCTCAGCAAACACCCTGCCTTTTTAAATAGCTGTCTCTATCTGCCAAATCTCTTTTCTGAATTCCTTAACTCTTTCTTCCCTCTTTTCCTTAGAGAGGTATGTTGTGTTAGGTTAAAAAAATTGTATCTGCCTGGCATGGTGAGGCATGCCTGTAATGCCAGTACTTTGGGAGGTAGAGACAGGAGGATCGCAGGTTCAAGGTCAGCCTCAGCAACTTAGCAAGATCCTCAGCAATTTAGTGAAATCTGTTTCACAATAAAAAAATTTTAAAAAGGGCTGGGAGTATAGGTTGGAGGTAGAATGCCTCTGGGTTCAATCACCAGTACCAATAAATAAATAAATAAATAAATAAATAAATAAATAAATAAATAAATAAATAACTGTATGGACTGATCCCATAGGACCCTCAGTTCTGAGAGTCACCAACTAGATAACTTTTGTCACTTGGCCTCTCTGTGCCATGGTCTCTTGACATAGAACAGAGTACATTTGGCTTAGTTTTCTTGTTTTAGGATGGATGATAAGTGTGGAATTTCCCTCCTATGGTTTTAGAAACTGATTTAAATAAATTATCAAACGATGGTTGGTAGAATTATGTCAGTGTTGACTACTACTTAGGAATATGTGTCATTCAGCCAGGATGCCGTGGGGACCTGATGTGTACCCAACATTGTGCGAGGTGCCCACAGACAGAGATTTTCATTAGGGGCAGGTGACATGTCCAAATTCTCTTTGATAAACTGTAGGGTGAACCTTTTTTAAAATAATTTTTGTTGGGGTATAATTTTTTTGTACAATAAGCTGTATATACATAAAGAGTACAATTTTGTTATTACTGGTAAATGAATACTCTTATAAAACACCACTGCAATGAATGTGACACATTTCCATGAATCTAACATTTTTCCTTGAGCCTTTTCCAGTCTTCTCTTTCCTCCAACCCTCCAACCTTGTCTCTCTTCAATGACTGATCTATATTCTGTTTCTTTGAATTAGTTTGCATTTCCTAGAAATTATGTAAATGGAATCATAAAGATTAAGCTCATTTAAAATGCTTTTGTTTTTAATCGACATGCAGTTATTATTCATATTTATTAAGTGCAGATTGATATTTTAATACATGCATACAGTATGTAATGATTGGATCAGGGTAATTGGTATATCCATCACCTCAAACCACTACCACTACTTATGTTGGGAATATTCAAAATTCTCTCTACTAGATATTTTGAAATATGCAAAAACCAAAATAGGCAATTAATTGCTTTCAATCATGATTATTTTATTGTGATATAGACATTAGAAGTTATTCCTCCTATACAACTGCACCCCTGTACCCCACATTTCTTTTTATCTCTGTTTTTATTTGTACTTGGTAGGAAGGGAAGAAGGAAGGAAAGAAGGCTGCAAAGCAATAATTTGAGGTCAAATGCAATGGTCTGAGGGAGAGGTATTGGTATCATAGATTCACCTGTTATCAGTGGAAGGGATAATTTTGTGAGAAATCAGGTAATATTTAGAGTATGTACTGTCTGAGGGACCTTCTAGATACTGGAGTGGCAAAGCTAATGGCCAGTTGGGTACGCAAGTCTAGAGTGCAAGAGATCTGTATGGTATGGAGCTCTTGAACTGGGATTCATCATGTAAAGATGCAGTAGTTAGGGCAGAAGTCCAAGGCATGAGCCTGAAGAATTCCAGTATTATGTTGTCAGAGAGATGAAGAGAGATCAGCAAAGGAAACTAAGAAAGAATAGCAGTGAGGAGGAGAGAACATCAGGAAAGTGACACGTGTTTCAGGAGGGTAGCCAGGAGGGCAAGGTCAGGCTCTTAAAGAACGACGAGGGAAGGGCCAATGGTGAGTGAGGGGACCACTCACCTCTTCCTCATGGCTGTAGTATGGCCAGAGACACAAACGGTCAGCTCTTGCTGTGGTTACAGGGCAAGCAGTATCTGGGAGAGCCAAGTTTTGGCTTTAGTTAGAGTAAGAAGATACCAGGAATGCTGAGATGAGCAGATAAAAATACAGGGATTGTGAGAGCCACAGGAGAGGGTTTTCAGGAGCAGTGGTAATGGTAGGAAGTAAGAACAGAAAGAGGGCTGAGCATATTCACATGGCATATAGAGTGTGGGACAGAAAAAGTCTTTTTATAATCAATGCTAAAAAGAGACAGTGGAATAAAGTGTTTTGCCTTTGTTGTTCCAAGACTAATAGGGGTGACTAGGAGGTTATCATTGGGGTGAAAAAAGGAGACAGGTCTGGGTCTTGCTGTTTACTTCCCTTGATGGAGGAATGGATGTCTAAGGAGAAGGAGTGTTTCTCTGAACAGGTAGAAATATTTTCTGACACAAAACCCCAACGAAGTTCAGTTTTCATTATTGCTCTGTCTTCTTGCTAAAGGCCTCTCTGAGTTTATGAGATTTGCCTCCAACCTGCAATCCTCCTGCCTCAGCCTCCCAAGTACTGGTATTATAGGCATGCACCACCATGCTCAGCTCCATTATCACTTCTTTTAAATCTTTCTATGTTGTATTCTCCCTGAGGTACCACAATGCTCACATCTGCTTTGTCCTGGCTGGATGGAAGTGAACACTCAGCACATCCTTGTAAGCAATTGGGCAGCATGGACACTGATCACCATAAGCATTTAGCGAGGAGAAGGTAATGGCAGTGACTGACCTGAAGGTCATATCACACACTACCATGTACCAGCTGTGGCCAGCATACCTTAAATTAGAGTAATTACCAATTCAATGTCCATGGATGTATAGCTTAAATTCTATATGCTTCAGTCTTTCAAAAGTAAATGGAGGTCATATCCACTTGGCAATATTCTTCTAGACAGAGAAGATTATTAGACATAACATGCTTGAAGCACACACCCACTATCCTTCCTCCTTCTCCTTTTTAACAATAAATATCCAATTTTCTTTGGCAAGTCAGTGTGCCTTGCCCAGGTGAGGTACTCATTGTACCAGGCTCCCTTGCAGCTAAGACTTGCCATGTCATACCTTCTAGACATGGAGAGAACAACAGTGTCTTCTAGAGGATAAGGGAAGACTGTTTTTCCTAAAAGTAAAGGAAATGGGCTGAAGCTCTATGTTTCTTTTAGCTCTCGACATGAACATGAGAATATTTCCAACTGAAGGAGTTCTCTTGTTACTTAATAAGATGAAGTTAAAAGCCAAGTAGTGAAAAATTTTGATGGAAGATAAAAATATTCTGAGTTCCTGATGGCATTATTTGCCTTCTTGAACCAGGACTATAGTCCATGTACTTTGGGGCTTATTTTGTAAAGATAACTAGACTCCTCTTGGTTTAAGCAATCATAGTTTGGGCTGTCCATTTCCTTCTTGCAATGAAATACATTCTAAACCAAAACGCTTTCCTTTATAAAATGGATATCTGTCAATGCCTGGCATACAGCGAAGTCTTCATTAATTCATTAATGTGAATACTTAGTCAGACCTTATGTGTTTAAAATTGAATTAATTATAATTTTTTATTACATTTGATGATCATTGGTCCAGGCAGAGACTTCTTTCATTTTGTTTAAATTTTAAAATTATTCAGTAATGTGGAATTTCTTTGGTCCTTGCAGTTCTTCTTCCAGGGAACACATTATGTCTTTAAAGTTCAAGTCAACTCAGGCAGAGGGGTGGTTATTCCTTTGACAGGTCAAGGTTTAGGGGGCACTGGTGAAGATTTGGCTTTTAGTTATATATTATTACTCCTAGAATTGGCTTAGTGAAATCAAGGATAATTCTTATCAGCTCCTACTATTATGGTGCTGGGGGTATAGTAGTGATAACCAGGGCTACCTGTATATTTTGATTTAAATGGTACCATAAATAAAAATCAAGATGATTTTTATCAACTTACAAAGAAAATTATAATATTCTTGGTCAAAAGGGGAATGTACTGTCTTGGTCCCCAGGATCAAGTGTTCCTCCCATGGCTGTGGACTCCACATGACCTCCTTCATGTGGTCAGTTAACTTAGGCTGCAGGACCAAAACCAATATGGAGAGAAGATTTAAAACTAAACCATTTAAATATGTAAAAAATATTTTCAACATTTTTATTGAGCGATCCTGGGGCGTCTGGGAGTTTAAGGATTTCATGTCTGTTTTAAGAGATTATTTTTGGAATCATAATGACTTTAGCTGTGTTTTTTAAATCCCTTTGTGCTCCAGAAGATGTATTCTGAAGAGTCTAAGTAGCTCTTTGTTTCTTTGTTTTAACATCACTCATTTTATAAAGTAGCATTTTAGGCAGAAATAAAAATGTCATCTAATTCTGCATTATAACATATGCATATTAAACAACAAAGAATCAGAAGTTTATTGTGTGAACTGCTCAGTTACTGTGATGAGGCATCTCTGTTCCACTTTAATTCTTTTTTTTTTTTTTCAGAAAGTCTATGCACATCAACTGTGTATGTCATCTATACTTGGGTAAACTATGTGTCCTGTTTTGAATTCCTTCTTCTTTACCTTGAAAACTTAGTTGTGAAAACTCCACATCTATGTTAGCCTTCACAATAAACAGATGTAATCTTGTCTTTACAGTGATACTGTTTTCAAGTGCATCTTGCACATACTTCAAATGAGGGGAAAAAAATAAGCAAGGAAAGAATTTGAGGAATTCCCAGAAATTGCAACAGGGTCTGCTTCTGTACTGATGAATGGCTCCTTGAAGAAAGTCAGCTCTCTTATTAATATAACATCTGGCTTGCATTTTGCATAAATAAAAACACAAGTGCGGGGCCGAAATAACGGAAGAGGGATGTGGGAGGATGGGATGTGGGTTTTCTTGCATAATAATCTCTAACAGCCAAGAAATCTAATTATAAGAAATGCCATTTAATGAGACTCTGGTCAAGGTAATTCCACAGGCAAAGGCAAAGCCTCATGAGACCAGGACAAAAACAGTGAGCCCATTAGATAATTTAAAAAATACTGAAACAGTTTGCATGGTTGAAGGACTCCATTCAGTCAAAATAGCAATTATCAGTGGCTTCTCTGGGGACCATTTATGAGTTTAACCACAGAAATTCCATGCCTCGGTTAATATGTTTTAAGGAGCACTGTGCTATTTTCATCTGCATCAGAGTTCTGTCTTTTCCTTTGTGCATCTTTGGTCTGGAAGAAGAAGAGAACATGCTTAATAATAATAGTAGCAGCAACAGCAGCAGCGGCACACCCCCATGCTATTACATGGATGAACAGGAATGGTTCCTTCTCTATGGGAAGCACCGTTTCTGAAACTTTGTTGGAGGTCAACTGGATATTGAAGTTGAATGTCATCGATTCTCCCACTAAATTTTGTCTAGTGATTTTTTTTTCAGCTGTGGAAACAAGTAGTGAGATGAAATAACACTGCCAATGTCGGTATCATCAAATTGTACAACAGTAAAATAAGTAAATAAATAAAAGCTAGACTGAAGCTAGGAGTGGTGCCACATGCCTGTAATCCCAATACTGGGGAGGCTGGAAGCTGCAACAGGAAGATCACGGGTTCAAAACCAGCCTCAGCAACTTAGGGAGACTCTTAGCAACCTAGTGAGATCCTGTTTCAAAAACAAAGCAAAACAAAAATAAATAAAAAGGGCTGAGAGTGTAGTTTAGAGGTAGAATGTCCCTGGTTTTAATTTCCAGTCACACACACACACACACACACACACACACACACAAACACACAAACACACACACACATGCACGAATGAGGACTTTGGGGTGTGTTAGACTGCTTTTAAGAATCAGTGAACTACTTGGATTTTGACAAGGTCTGTCTGGTGTGGTCTTTTGTTTATTTCTGCTCCACATGATCTGGGAAGAAAGCTTGGGAAAGAACAGTTTCTCGGCTGCTTAGTGATTTTCCAGTATCCTGGAGATGCAACTTAGCCACTTATTATACTTACGGAAACTAGTCTATCCCACCAAAATAGATGTATGAAAGAAAACATTAGAAAAATGGGAATCTTACGGAAGGAAAAGAAAACCTACAATACAAAGTATTTCTTTTTCTAGTTTTCCTAAATTCAGATTCATCATTGTTTGAGCTGTGGAATTTTTTTCTCTGCCTACTAATCATTTTTATCTATGAATCAGTAAGAACTTTGCTGACGAAAAAGTAATATTTTGGGAATAAGTATTACATTCTCAGTTAAATGTACCAGTTAAATTAATGTGCCTTTGAAAATGCCTAATTTTGACTCACAATTTCTAAGAGTTTACACTAATTGAATAAGTATACAGCAGCATATACAGAAGAATGATTCATTTGTCATTTTTATAATTGTAGAAAATTGGAAACAAATTAAACATTACTCAAGGGAGGAAAAGGTACCCAAGGTACCACCTATATGGTAGTTCTATGATACCTTGTGCATGCTATAGGATGTGATCTGGCTACTCTCTAAGGGATTCAGAGTCCAGGCAACTCCAACCTGTAATTATCTGCTTGCTCATTTGAATCAGTCACTCCTGAGTATTGTTCTCTAATGTACACTATAAGACATGCACTGTAAAGAAATGTTTAAAGGATGTTAGGTATTTATTTCTACATTTTGGTATCGCTACTCCTTGAATTGACTACATCCCACTTGGAAGATTCCTATCTAAAATGATCCATCCCAAGGCTGGATTCTCATTTCCTTATCTCCACAACCTTGTCCTTCTCCAACTCTTGGCCACCTCTCCAAATTATAATATTCTGGAAATAAGACCACCCCTAAATCTCCACGTCAACCATCCTCCTTGTATTACTTCTTGTTACGACTCCTAATTCAGAGATTTTCAGACCCCAGTGAGGATAATCATTATGAGGAAAAGTCTTCGTTATAAAAATGTACTTTAGCTAGTCAATGCAGAAGTAATAAGAGAATTAGGATATCATCATTTTGCTTCCCCTGATGCAGTAATAGATGCAGATATTGATCATGAGTAGCTGCCAAAACCATTAGGCGGAAAGTGGATGGAGGTTTTATAATGAATGAATCAAGCTGACACCACCTGTACCCAGCAATCATTCTCAATATTGAAAAAGGGGAGAGGTTAGCTAGACATAAAAATTAAATCTGAATTGTTCAAGTGCAACGTGTCACTACACCTTTAAAGAAAACCAGGCTGGAGAAGCAGTTTTAAAAACAACACATGGATTCAAACAGTGAAGTCTAGAATGTTGGACTTCTACAAGATGAAAGAAACTGTTTTCTTGTTCTTTTTTTAATGATAAGCTCAAGAAAGGAGAGGAAAATTATGGATTTGAAGAGATATTTGAGATGTATCAACCAAATGCCAAATGTGGAATTTTTTGGATCCCATTTTAAAATTGATGAGCTGTCTATACATTTATGTGCCAATATTTGGGAGATATTGGGAGAAATTTGAACAATGACTGAGTATTCAAGGGCATTGTGAGTTTATTTGCAGTAATTTTAGGTGAGAAAATGACCATGTATTTATGTTCTTTTTAAAAAAGAATTGCCTTTCTCTTTTTGCGTATAATTTCTTAAGTGGTTTGAGAGAAAATGATAAGGTATCTTGTGTTTCTGAAAATTGCTGGACTATAGGGAAAGTGGGGTTGGGGGTATAAATGAAACAGTATTAACAATATATTGAAAGTTATTGACGCTAGATGGTGAGTTATTGATATTGATGTTTGGGATTTTTCTGCCAAAGTCTAATTTTTGCAAATGAATGCCCAGGTTTATGACATCCTGGCAGATATAAAAATTGTGGCATTCTATTTATTCACAGGCCTCTGTACTGCAAAGAGATGATTATTTAGATGGTGATTATATAGATAAATGGCTCTATTTCCCCTCTGTGATTTAAGACAGGTTTTAATGGCAGTTTAAAAAAGATATTGGCCATTCTAATTATCTCCAGGAATCAGAATCTATAGTTAAAAGAAACCATTAGCATTAGGCACAGAAGCAGATGGAAATTTAGTAGCAAGGTTGATTTTTGAGATCCACCCAAATTGCCACATAGTGGATATTTTAAAAGTGTTTCCATTTTTGCCCATATAATGCTTCATATTTCAAATTAGTTTTTTAAAATGAATGCTTTATTTTCATGGGTCAATAATGAATGAATGTGTACAAGCTCATTTTGAGCAATAATGTAAATTTTATGGGATGATGATGTTCATTTTTCTCTCTCCTTAGTATTTGGATTTTATGGAAAAGGATGAGTGAAAAGTCTTATTTTCACTTCTATACTTTAGCCATCTCCCGTTGCTGATACCCACGCCTAGCACCAGAAACTGTTGCCTTTCATGGACTGTGGATATTCCACTTATTTTCGGCATTCTTGAGAATTATTTTCTTGCTCATCAAGATAATGCTTCTTAAAACAATTTCAGAAATTCCCCAGTCAGCCAGAAGATGTATATATATTTTTTTTACCTCAGTAAGTAGTATGCAAGAAAGCTTTGTTGAAAATTAATTTATATTTTATCAAAGTGGCATGCATGCACAATTCAACAGGTCCAAAATTACTTAAAAACTTAAAAAAAAAAAAAAAACCCAGTGGTTTCCTTCCTCATATATGTATGTGACCTTTAGCCTAATACCACCACGAGCAACCTGTGATTGTCTGGGGGACCAGACACTGTGTGGACTGGGGGGAGTCTCAGTAAGAAGGTACTAGGAAAAAAAAGTTTTGTTATTGTAGAATTTGAGCTTGTGTTGGGAAGTTTGGGGAAAAGTTAGAGGAAGTGGGTCTTTGCTTTGGATTGGTTGCTGTCTGCAAGCAGAAGTAATTCTGTAATTGGCTTCCTTAGTAAACTTTATGCAGAAAGAAGGAAGACTAGTATTGTCACTGGTAAAGAGGCAGCCATCACTCACCGTCGACACAATCCGGGGGTGTCCGGTCATTCAGACATGACTGGAGAGGGGTCTTGTTTTTGTCTTCATTCATCACTGTCACGAGGTGGCCCTGTCTGATGCTGACACTCTGTGAGGTTGTTGATGTTCCATGGAGAGACCAGATCGGCTCCCAGCTGCCAAGACCTGCTCCTTCTCACGTCTGCAAGGCCCTCTCCTTCAATTCTTTCTTCAGGGATTTACCAATATCCGCATGCTAAACTGCACATAAAACACCATTGTGACCTCTTCTCATGTTAGGTAAGGGTTTAGCTCTTTTTGTACGGCATCCCCTACAGTGTTGCTCCCTCTGCTCCTCAATTACCGAAATGTGCCCCTGCATCCAGTGTGAAGCTATTATTAACAGTTACCCATTTTAGTGAGCTAAAATGATGCTTTTCTTCTCTACTGGCTATTTTGTTGTTGTTGTTGTTGTTGTTTTGAGATACTGGGGATTGAACCCAGGGCCATTCTACCTCAGAGCTATACCCCCAGCCCTATTTTTTATTCTTTAGTTTGAAACAGGGTCTCACTAAGTTGTGGAGTGCCTCACTAGGTGGCTGAGGCTGGCCATGAACCTGGGTCCTCTTGTCTCAGCCTCCCAAATGCTGGGATTACAAGCATGCACCACCACGCCCGGCTCTGGCTGTGTTTTTTTTTTTTTTTTTTAATCAAAGTCGTTTCTTCTTTTTTTCTCATTTAGCCCACTATCCTTGCACTTTTGCTAACTCTTTCTATCTTCTCCTAGCTTCAGAGGACAGTTTCCCACAAGATCAATAAGATCAGTTAATTTGTCAACCCTCGGTGCCTCTTTTGTGGACTTCACCATCCTCTCTGGACTGGTTTTGCTCCAGGTTTGAGGCTCAGGGCTGTCAAGTGCTTCTCTGGACGGTTTCTTGAGGATTTCCTAATCTCGAAACGGATTTCTGTTTTTAGATACCAGACTTTCTTCTTTCTTATCGAGGGGGTATATTCTCCAGTAATTTCATCAAGCTAAAGGCGGTGCGTCCCTGAGTGATGTGGGCTGACAGCCCTGGGCAAGCCTGTTTTCTGTATCCTACTCCTTGGAAAGGCCTACGTCTGAGGCCCGTTGCCTGGAATTTGTCTCCACTACCGTCTTAACAATTCTCCTTTCCTCCTCGTTATATCACCTCCAGTTTGAATCCATTATCATCCCTTTTTCTTTGTCTATTCCCTCTTAAGGCAGAGACCATCTTCCAGCAGCTCTTTTAGAAAGCATATATTGGAAGTGTTTTAAAAACTTGAACTATGAGAATATGCTATCCTAGTAACTGATGGTTTAAATACACATTTCTAAGTGTGAACTTTTTCTTCAGCATTGTAGAAATATGGTTCCATTATTTTCTGTTTCATTCCCATCTGACATTTCAAGCCCTTCTGTCATGGCACATATTCATAAGTATTGACTTTATGATATATACCACGTGTGTGCGCACTTACTATTATTTAGTTATTTGGTGTCCTGGTGTAGCCCTTTGAATTACTGTCCATTCTGTTTTCCACTTTTTTCCCCATCTTGCTCTACATTTTGGTAATGTTTTTCCAAACATCTTTATAGATGGCTTTAAAACATTCTGCTATCATGTTTTCAATTTTGAAGATCTACTTCAAATTCTCTGATGTCTCATTTTATAGCATCCTATTCTTGTTTCATAAATGCAATCTCTTCAATATCTCTTTTTATTGCCAAATATGTGTAACCTGACACTAGTGTTGGTAAAATATTAGATAAACTAAAAAAAAGTCTTATAATCTTTAAAATGTCAATGATATAAAAATCAAGGAAAAGCTAAGGAATTATTGCAGAAACATTGCAACTAAATGCAAAAATATTATTTTGAGATGGGTCCATATACCAGGGGCTTTCCTGGGATTATTGGCCCAACTTGAATAAGACGTCAAGACTAGATAGTAATTTATTGATGTTAATTTCCTGATTTTGATATGTAAGAGAATGTTATTTTTATAGGAAATATGCCCTGAGGTATTTGGATATGATGAGCATTGAGACAGCAACATACTTCCTAAATTATTTGCATTGTACTTGAATTTTTATTTTTCCAGTACTGGGGATTGAACCCAGAAGGTCTCTACCACTCAGCTACATTCTCAGATCTTTTCATTTAATTTATTCTTTAAATTTGGAGACAGTTTCTTGCTAAGCTGACCAACCTGGCCTCAAACTTGCTATCTTTCTGCTTCACCCTCCAGAGTAAGTGGGATTATAGACTTGTGCCACCACACCTGGTTTGTACTTGAAGTTTTTCTACAGGCTCAATATTGTTTGCTAATAGATTTAATAATTTTGTTTTAATTAACAAACTGTGTGTATAGTGAATTCAGTGTCGTAACCTGAAAAATCCAAGATGAATTTGTCATCATAATTTGACCACGTGGACCAGGGTGTCTAGAATTGTTCCACCTGTAATTTATTAGAGAGTGAGGTAATTGCCGTGTTCCCTTTGTCTTCATGTTTTGAGCTTAGTGCTGCCCCATTCTGTTCATTCTGGAGGAGTCTTATATCCGTGGCTCTTCCCTGCTCTGGAGTGTTGTAAGAAGTATCATCTGCAAAGCAGTGACATCTTGTCCCATATGATCCTGAGATCAATATTGGTAAGGCCTCATTAAAATACTATCATACCTCTTTTTCTCCCCAAGGATCTCATATTTCAACGTTTTATGATGAAAAGCAATGTGTTCTACACCAGAACCATGTACAAGCAGTGGTACAAAATAGAAGGAAAGTTTGTATCAGAAAAATAAATGGGTATTTTGTCATGGGCAAATTCTGTACTTTTCTATATTGAGGTGCATGAGTAAGTTGGTAAGTGTATAATGAATAAGTTGTTGAGGATCTATCAGAAAATTTTCAACATAAGGAATTTAGGAATGAATTAAAGCCATATGAAAGGTAAATAGACATGTAACTGGATGATTCCCAGGATGTGAAAAATTAGAAAGAAAATCTGTTTGCTGGGCAAGAACTGTGTGTTGTTTACTATGTAAAATGTCAGACCTTGTAAATATCATCTCCTTTGTAAAAGTAGAGAAACAGACTTGGAGCAATTGAACATGAATTTAAGGTCATCTAGTTGTTGTAGGGGAAAGGAAGTAATTTAACTCAGGTTTGTATGTTTCCAGAGCCTGATATTTCCACAATTGTGGAAATTGTCTTAGGCTAGAGTAAATGAAATTTATTGTGTGGCATAAAGCCTATAAAATATCTTGTAAGAGGATATATTCCAAATCAGTGAATATTTTACTTTATACATAAATGAACATATATTAAAGAAAAATGTTAACCATTTGAAGAAAAAAACATTCATTTCTTTAAAAAAAATTAATAACTTTTCTTTGAGCCCTTGCTATGGGCAAAAGACAATGCAAAAGAAGTTATTGTTTCTACTTTTTTTAAGCTACATAATATAATTTTTGGATGACATTGCCTAGGATTGCTGCAATTAAACTCCATATTACCTTTCCTGACTACTTACAGAGGAATCTAGGCAGCCTTCTTTGCACTGAGTCCTCAGAAATAGTTTTATAAATAAATAAAATCAGAACTTTGAAAACAAGAATGTTCTGATTATAGAAAAGATGATGAACTTGAGCTGGTCATGTGGTAGCCAATGCATAATTGTATTTGAATGAGTGAATTAAACTGTAGGGTAGTTTTGACTTGTACTGGACAAATAGGTTTTGTTCTTAGTTTGTACAAACACTGAGAGCAGAAAGCCATGTTCTGTCCCAGTTGGCCTGTACCTGGTATTTTTATTTCTGAGAGGACGATGCCCTTCCATACTTGGCTCTGAAGCCAGCACACATCGTGCTCCGTGTGATTCAAAGATCACATTAGCTGTCCTCTCCCTGGCCTTGGGGCCACCTGCTATGGGATGTAAGCATAAGACATTCTGATGAACCTTTTGCCAGTACCAACCAACTTTGAAGGATAATTACAGGTTCCAGTGTTTTTTTTTAATTAAATACACATGAACTTTAAATTCTACAAGTTCTAAGGTTTTATATAAAATGAGCATGATCATTTTTAAGTTTGGTAGGGCTGCGATAACAAAGAGCAAAAAGTGGGTGGGTTAAACAAAAATTTCTCTCTCACTCTCTGGGGTAGGAATGGAAGCTTAAGATACACTCTGGGTTGGCTTTTCCCCACAACTTTTCTCCTTGACTTACTGATGGCTGCCTTTTCAGAACTGAGGCTTTACAGGGTCTTTCCTGAGTATGTGGCCACCCTTGTCTGGCTGTGTGGAGACCCTTGTGTCTAAATTTCCATTTCTTTTTTTTTTTAATTATAATTTTTATTGTAGTAATTCGTGCAATATAGCATACATCTTTGTTAAGTACTAGTTGTTAACAACATATTTGCACACAATTCTCATTTGACCCCTTCCCCAATTCCCACCCCATTCCCTCCTCCTCCCTCCCCCTCAGGTTCACTTCAGTGAGTGACCTTGATATGATTGTGTAAGTACATCATGTGCTTTGGGGTGTCCCTCTGCCCCATGCATCCACTACAATAAAATCAACTTCTTTGCTTTTCGAGGATCTTTCCTTTTCATCTGGAGACCCTCCTATGCCTCATCTTCTCCCTAGCATCCACATATTAGGGAGAACATATGTTTCTTAACTCTTTGTGACTGACTAATCTCACTTAACATAATGTTTTCCAGTTGCATCCATTTCCCTGCAAAGAACATGATTTTATTCTTCTTTATGGCTGAGTAAAATTCCATTGTGTACATATCCCATAGTTTTGTAATCCATTCATCTGTGGTTTCCATTTCTTATGAGGACATAAGTCAGATGGGATTGAGGCCTCTTCTAAAAGATCACATTTTAACTAAATCACCTTCAAAGACCTTATCTCCAATGATAGTCATGTTCTGAGGTACTTAGGGGTTAAGATTTCAAAATACAATTTTTGAGAAAATATGGTTCAACTCAGAATTGGAATGCCCTATTTTCAAGCCAAGGAAGAGATATGGAACAAAATAATTTTAAGCTCTTTTTTTTTAATATTGGCAATTCCACTGAAATTTATTTAGTAAAAAATCTTTCTAAATATTTCTCTATTAATAATTATGTATCTCCTTTCTTACCTATTCCTCTGTAGTGGATTAATGCTCTCAACATGTTTGTTAGTTTTTATCTGTGATCATACTAAAGTATTTCTGAATTCCATTTCACCATTTTGGTAACACTATATTATTTTTCATTGTAGTCATACAGATACTATTTTAAGACTGTATATTGTTACACTAAATATCCAAATGAAGACAGCCCCATTCCTTTTATGTTTTATAATTACTTCACCGAATTATCTTACAGATGTGTGCTACCATGACAGGACAGTTGCTATTTTAATATTAGGCAAAACAGACTTCAACATGAGCAACACTATCATAAAAATAGGTAACTTTCATAATGATAAAATGAAAATATACCAAGAAAATACAAAAATTATCAATGTATATGTACCTGATAACACATTCATTAAAAATGAATCATTAGTTGGAAGAATTGAAAGAGAAATGTTCAAACTGTAGTCCTACTTGAAACACTGTTTTTGTTATTGTTATTACTAGGAATTGAAACCAGGGGTGTCCTACTACTGAGCTACACCCCTAGGAGTGTTCTACCACTGAGCTTAGTGAAAATCTAGTTTCATTAAGTTACTCAGGCTGGCCTAGAACATGTAATCCTATTTCAGCTTCCCAAGTACTAGGATTATAAGCACCACTGGGCCCAGTGAAATGCTCTTTATCTCAATAGTTAATAGACAAAAATATTGTAAGAATTGGGGCAATGTTTCTGATTAAATTGACCTAATTGACATTAACAGAACACTTCACAAACAGAATACAAATTTTAAAACTCATTTATGGAATATTCATCAAAATAAACTTATGCTTGGTCACAAATCAGGTCTAAAAAATTTCAAAGAATTTAAAACATGCACATATGTTTTCTTAAATCAATTGAGTTAAATTAAAAATTAGAAACAAAAAACTGGAATATCCTCAAATACTTGGAAGTTGAAAAGCATACTTCTAAATAAATAATCCATGGGTCAAAGAAGAAGTCTTAAGAAAAGTTAGAAAATATTTGAAATGAATGGTAAGAAAAACAAAACATGTTAAAATTTCTTGGGTATAGTTACATAAGTACTTCATGGAAAGTTTAAAACTTTAAGAGCATATGTTAAAAACTAATGTAAATTCAAAATCAATGATCTAGGTTTATAATTCATGGAGTGAGAAAAGAACAAATTAAACTCAAGTAAATAGAAAGAATAAAAGCAAAAGCCAGGTGTGGTAGCGCACACTTGTAATCCCAGTACTTGGGAGGCTGAGACAGGAGAATTGCAGGTTCGTGGCCAGCCTCAGCTACTTAGTGAGGCCCTCTGCAACTTAGTGAGACACTATTTCAAAAACAAAGAATCAAAAAATAGGGCTCGGGGTTTAGCTTGGAGGTAGAATGCCTCTGAGTTCAATCCCCAGTAGTGAAAAAAAAAAGAAAATTAGAGAAAATTCAAAACAAACCCAAAAACTGCTTCTTGAAAAAAGATAAATTGTATTGATAAATCCTTAGTAAGAGTGATTCAGAATGAGAAAGAGAGAGAGAGAGAGAGAGAGAGAGAGAGAGAGAGAAAGAAATTATATCATTATCTGGAATCAAAGCAGGACCTCACTACAGGTTCTATTGATTTCAAAGGGATAGAAAGCTTTTATAAACCACTTCATGCAATAAACTCAGCAATATGATAAAACAAACAACTTCTTTGATAATCACCTTACTAAACCAACAGAAAAAGAAACAGAATTTTAATAGGCTTATATTGCAAAAGTACTTCATTTACAATTAACATATATTTCATCGGAGAAAACTTTAGTACCAGAGATTTTGTTAGTGAAATCTCTGACACTTAAGAAAATTAATAACAATAATGTGTTGCCAATAAACATTCTCAGAGATAGAAATAGAAATACTTTCTATCTAAGAGACTGGCATAACTCTTATACCAAAGCCTAACTAGAGTATTACAAGAAAAGAAAATTATTGACCAATAACCTT
>PVLC010025869.1:0-23242 GCA_004027655.1 Graphiurus murinus | reverse complement strand
TTTGCGGTACTGGGGATTGAACTCAGAGGCATTCTACCTCCGAGCTATACCCCCAGTCCTATTTTTTATTCTTTATTTTGAAACCGGGTCTCACTAAGTTGCGGAGTGCCTCACTGGATAGCTGAGGCTGGCCTCGAACCCAGATCCTCCGGTCTCAGCCTCCCGAATGCTGGGATTACAAGCGTGTGCCACCATGCCTGGCTTCTGCCACTTCTGCAGGCTGGCTAAATCCCCAAGGGCGCTACCCCCTGTGGCTGCTCACAGGCGTGCTGCACGGAGAGGGCCATAGCCTCCGCCTCTCTCATCTCCCTCCCCTAAACCTGGCCTAGCCTCACAGCGGCTCAACTCTCAAACTTCCACCCTCACTCCCAATCCTAAAGGCCACTGCCTCAGAGGAGATCCCTAAAATACAATGGACCCCGGGACTCCCTTTATGGGTGGAGCATTGGCCACTCCCAACTGTTAAGCCTCAGCAGTTACATGTTATTGTTAAACAACAGGTCCAGGCTGGGCACCTAAAACGCTCTAACAGCCCATGGTATTCTCCTGTGTTTATAATTTAAAAATCTAGTGGTAAATAAAAAATGCTATAGATATTAAGGATTGTTTTTTCTCAGTTCCCCTACACCCTGAGGATACCGAAAAGTTTGCTTTCTCTATCCCATCATTAAATTTCTGAGGGCTTGACCAGCGATTTGAGTGGACGGTCCTACCCCAGGGTATGGCCAACAGCCCCTCTATCTGCCAGGACTATATGTCCAAAATTCTCTCCCCTTTATTTGGACGCCCCGATGTGCTCCTATATGTCTATATGGATGACATTATCCTGGGAGCCTCATGCTCCTCCAGACTTAATGAGCTTTACTTGGAGTGCTCTAAATTGCTTAAAAGTGCCTGTTTCCAAGTGGCCCCAGAAAAGATTCAAAGGGTGGCCCCATTCAAAATACTGGGCACAACCCTAGACTTAGATGTGGTTTCCCCCGCTAAGCCTCAGCAAAAAATCCAGGACAAATATACACTCCCACAGTTACAACAGTTGCTTGGGGAGATCAATTAGATGCGACCGTGGATTCCCATCTCCACAGCTGAGTTGCTACAGCTCTTTGACTTACTCAAAGGGCTTGACCTCTCTTCTGAGGTGACCCTCTCTGCCAAACACCAGGCTGCTCTAAACAATATACAAAGAGCCATAAATAATTCAACCCTTAAACGCTTTGACCCCACCCTTCCCGTCCACCTTACTGTGCTTGGTGAAAATCCAGTCTATACTGCTCTCTTCTCACAAGAGGGGGAGCCCTTACACTGGATACACCTTTCCATTGGGGGAGCCCCTCGAGTATACTCTGCCCCAGATCAAATAGCGGATTGCATCATTAAAGGGCGAGACTTGTCCATCTGGCTCTTTGGATATGATCCCCGGGTTATCTTTGTTCCCTTTCGATTGACAGATTTCTCCTGGCTTGAGAAAAACCACAGCAGGCTAGCCCTTGCCCTAAAAGGGTTCCTGGGAAAATTAAGCTGCCACTATGGGCCCTACAAGTGGCATCCTCTTTCTCCTGCTTGGCCTGGGGACCCCCCCAACTATTTGCTAATGTGCCTGACCCCAATGGTCCCACTGTGTTTACTGATGGTGGCAAAGCGGGAACAGCCATAGTTTTATATGCCCCAGGTCGGTGTCATGCCCCACCCTCCAAAACAATTGTTCATCAGATCCAAGGTTCTGCCCAGTTCAAAGAGCTTTATGCCGTAGTTATGACACTGGCTGAGATTCCAGTCTCTTTCAACCTGTTCTCAGATAGTCTTTATGTTGTTCACCTCCTGCCCACCTTAGCCGATGCCTACATCAGGTTGGATAATAACCCCATAACCCCTCTTATGATCCAGGCCCAAAACTTACTTCTAGGCCTGCCTAACCAGCTAAAAACAGATAATGGACTTTGCTTTATTGGGCAGTCCTTTCAAGAGTTCCTCAAAAAATGGAACATAACCCATACTACAGGCCTTCCCCATAACCCCCAAGGACAAGCAATTGTGGAACAAACCAACCGCACCCTAAAAATCCAGCTTACAAAACAAAATGGGGGAGCTCTTCCCTCCCATGACCAGCTCAGGAAGGCACTCCTGACACTTAACATTTTAAATTTTTCAAAGGACTCACATACGTCACCGCTCCAGTGCCACTGGACCGGGACCATGCCATACAGGGCACTTAAAGCCAGGTGGAAGGACCCGTTGACGGGTCTCTGGAGGGGACCTGATCCCCTCATTAGTGTGGGACGAGGATTTGGCTGTGTCTTCCCCATCGGGGAACCCCGACCCATCTGGGTACCAGCCAGAGATCTTAAACACTGTCCTACCCCGGCTGGGGAATGCCTATCTATACCTACCCCAGAGGGCTCCACGCCCCCCGAGGAAGTCTCTCTTGTATGCTCTCTTATAGGAGACCTGCCCCAACGGCCCGATTCCTCCAGCTGACGCTGCTGCTGGGAACCTCAGAGAACCATGGATGGAAACAGGATTCGGCAATCCTAGGCAGCCCTGAGCCCAAACCCTCCTTCAGAAGACATCGGAGATCCGTACACCAACTACTTCACTAGTCTGGAAAGACTGGTCTACAGGCTATAGGCCGCCACCCTAATGCAGGGCAGAGAAAATGGCTGCCCAGGAGCAGTCTTCACTCACATCTGATGGTCAGCTCCTAAAATAACTCCAGCTGCACCTAAAAAGCCCCCTCCCCAATGCCCCTGTAATCAGTTTTGTAGCCCAATACCGAGAGCCTGCTTCCAAGCCCGATGACCTATATGGACATCGTGAGCCTTACGATGGTGTTGCACAGCCTATGCCCCACACCCCATAAGACCCCAGGAAATCCAATGACGGGTAAGACCCCTTGAAAGTTAGGGGCAACCTAAGACAGGATCCCTGGGCGCTGACTCCCCAAAGTCCAAAAGGTGACAGTGTGTCCAATGACGGGTAAGATCCCTTAAAAGATAGGGACAACCTAAGACAGGAACACTGTTTATGGGGATTTCTGAGGGCTTAAAACAAAGAAGGGGGATATGTAGGGATTGTTCATGTTATGTGACATTTGGCACTTACAGGCTCTGACCTTTCTTGGTGAAATCTGACCCCTCAGACCTAGGGAAGCCAGTGGGTGGGTCAAGGAAAGGCCTACCTCCCTCCCCTGCAGCTATAGGTGACGAGATCTGCTCCCATTGGCTCCCCCTCCCCAGCTTCACCTCCCTACCTGACCTGCCCATATATTCTATTGTGTGTTCCAATAAAGTTGAGTTCCTGTGGCGCTGCCTGACCGCTGACTGGACTCCCGGCCGGTGCTGGTTTTTGGGGGGCTTCCCGACTCCCCAGGGTGGTGAGCCCAGCCATGACACTCTCCCTCTCGCTTGGCCCCAATGGGCAAAGCGGCTGGTCTGCATTGCCCTACCCCATGTGGCGTGGGACGCGACATTGGTTGCGTGGAACGCTACACTCAGGTGGTACGAGCAAAGAGCCAGCACCCTGGCCACTCTGGCCCCATATGGCACTTTCAGCAGCACAGCCAGGCGGGACTCAAGCTTAAGCAGCTATGGCCTATTTGTTCTGTGCCCTGCTTGTCTCCTCATCATAGATGAGAAAATAGTGTTCAAGAGATGAAGTCATGAAACTTCCTGCCCCATGCCCTCACCATGAGCCTCACACCACCCACCAGAGACTTCCTTGTGGGCTGAGGGTCATGATGCTATGAGAGTTTTCTCAGTGCCCACTCATAGGCAACTCAGAAGCGATGGGGAAGCAAGGCCCTGCATGCAAGCCCTTGACCTAAAGGAGATGGGAGATCTCAGATACAAATTCTTCCCCTTTCTCCTCCCAGATATGCAGGCCTGGGTACAGTTTATACAGGTCCAGTGTTCAGGCTCAAGTAGCAGTAAGCAATGAAGTGATGTTTCTCACATGGCTCCTCCCTCCCTCTGGCTTCATGGCCCTAGGACAGGGACAGTTGCTGTGAGAGTCTGCTTTTAGTGAAACCCACACTAAGACTTGCAGCCTGGCATGTGGCAGATGCTCACTGTTAGGGAGAGGCAAGGTATATTAAAATAATAACCTTCCAAAAGTCCCGCCCTACAGTCCTATGCAAGTGCAGCTCAGGAATTATCCAGAGCTCTGATGGTATTTATACAATAGATCTGGGACTCCTCTCTGCCTCTGTACTCTGTGGGATTCCTCCTCACTTTGTAGCAGCTGGAATTGCCCTCAACAAAGTTCTTTTGTTATCCAGACCAGAAAGACTGTGGGCTTCCTTTGGAGTTTTAGACATCCCTTGGGTTGGAGGGTGAGGTTGCCCCAGGATAGAGGCCCTGCAGACAAGAAGCTCGCCAAGGGTTGTCCCCTGTTCACAAGTGTGGACTTCCTGCCAGAATCTGCTGGCTTTGGGTAGCTGTCCAGTGCCTTCAGATGTATGTTTTGTTTTGTGTCTGTTTAGAGTCTAGAGTTGTCATTTGATTTGTAGGAAGGCTGATTCCAAAGGAGCTTATTCAGCATTACCAGACAAGGAACCTCTGCCAGATGAACTGGATCCTATCCTCTCTGGGCCCCAGCCCTGGCATGATGGAGGAAAGTCCCCCTGAGAAAGATGAAAACTGGAAAGGCTATGTGCCAAGGACTGGCTGACAGGCTGGCCTAGGCATCTGTTCCCCTGTCTGGCTGGCCAACAACTGACAATGTCACCCACACTCTGAGCTTCCCCAATCATTCCTGGCCTCTGGGAACTTCCCTGGTTAGTAGTTATCATCACATGCCCTTGGATTGCAAGGTGCCTGATCACTAGCTCCCTACTATCCCTGAGGTGTCAAATGAACTCAGGTCCCTCAGGGACCATTGCCACCAATCAGCATCCACCCTCATTTGACACCTAGAACTCTTCCTGTGGCTCCTTCTCCCCTTCTTAGGAGGGGTTTCTCTCCTTCTAGGTCTTTGTCTTGTCATCAGATCTAGGAATGGGGCCTGACCTCTGACCTTTGGCACTGAGGATGTAGAAGGAGGCCAGGGTCTTGAGGCTGAGGAAGGGCCTTAAGACTTCCCAGCAATAACAGAGGAGAGCTAGGGTGAGGCAGAGATAGTGCTAGGGAGGAGACAGGGACAAACACATTCTCAGGAGGAAGGAGTAGGTGTGGCCACTGCCAGAGGGTAAGATGGATGTGAGGCTGTGTATCAGTTTCCTGTGACTGCTGTAACAATTTATAACAAACTTACTGGCTTCAAACAACACACATATATTTTCTTGCAGCTCTAGAGCTCAGAAGCCTGAACTCATAGTGTCCGCAGGGCTGATTCCTTCTGAAGGCTGGGGGAGATATCCATTTCCTTGTCTTCTTCAGCTCCTAGAACCTGTCTTCATTCTTTACTACTTCTTCAAAGCCAGCAGCATGGCATCATTAAATCTTTACTATGACCTGCCATCCTATTTCTCTTTTAAGAACCCTTGTGTTTACATCAAGTCCACTAAGATAATCTCATCACAGCATCCTTAATTTAAAAACAACTGCAAATTTCCTTTTGCCCTATAAGATAGCATACACAGATTCCAGGGATGGGGGCATGGCCATCTTTGGAGGAGAGGGACATTATTCAGCCTACCACAGGCTCAGAGGAGCTGGAGCTGTGGAGAAGGCAGACCCCTGTCTTATCTCAGGCTGGGCAGCTTATACTATAAGCTGCAAGGCTTAGTCTCTGTTCTCCAAACTTGCAGGAGAATCAACACACACACACACACACACACACACACACACACACACACACACACACACACAATGGCTAAATAACCATGCAAGGGTAATTTGTTAGAGGGTCAGGACCAATTGAAACAGGTTCTAGAGCCATCCAGAAGGGCTTCTTGAACAAGGAAGCCCCAGAACCTGGTCCAGAAACACTGGGAAAAAATTTAACTTGGCAGAGAAGACACCCCATGGGAGAGGACTGCAGGCACAAAGTCGCACATGTGAGACAAATGAGGCATTGTCTACAGGCTTTTAGCAGACAGTCTGGCCAATGTGGAAGACTGAGGAATTATGAATCAAAAAAAGAAAATCAGACTGCTTACCTGGAGCAGGCACCTTCAGCTCCCTGCAGGGATTTGAAACTTCATTCTTCACCCAGCCCTTCCACACTGGGGTCCCTGAGATGGGCAGAGGTGAAGGTCAACTGATATAGCCACAGGGCACTGACAGCTAATGCCCAGGATGCTGCTCCAGGTCGAAAGAGCCTCATTTGCTGGACAGACACAACCACTTTCAATATGGTTCACACATAGAAAAGGTTAAGAAGGAGTACTTTTCACAGGGAAGAACCATGGAGGCTTCTATATTTTTATAATAATAACAATTATTATTATTGCTATTTTGTCATACTGGGTATTCAATTGAGGGGCATTCTACCACTGAGATTTTTATTATTTTACTTTATTTTGTTTTTGTTATGGGGGATGTAACCCAGGGGTATTCTACCTCCAAACTATGCCCCCCTCTTTATTTTTTATTTTGAAAAATTATCTCACTAAGTTGCTGAGGACTTCCCTAAGTTGCTGAGGCTGCCTGGAACCTAAGATCCTCCTGTTTAAGCCTCCCAAATACTGGGATTACAGGCCTGTGCCACTGTAACTGGCTCACCATGAAGACTTTTAAAGCAAAGGAATAAGGCAACTTTTTACCTTGTGGAGTCCTAGTCTGCTGGCAGTAGGGAGTTTTGAGGAAACCTGACAGGAGGGTCTTCTATTGATTAATGTGAGGTTCCAGAGTAGCTGGCTTGGAAAGCAGGTAAAGCCAAGACCACAGAGCTTCTTCATCTACATAATGGGGCGAAGAATCCTACACAAGATAAGCCCCTGTCCATGCAGGCCAAATTCAATGCCATCTGCATCCAAAGAGTTGTGAGGCCTACTGTGCTATGTGGATTATTATTGCCTCTAGTACTGGTCTATGATGCTTTGGGGGACAGTACGCAGAATTGTCTTGTCTCTTCTGCTGCTGTATCATAGCAGCTTTTGTGGCTTAAATGTCCACTAATAGACCCATATTGTTTTCTACCTTTAGATCTGGTGTTATTAAATATAGACAATCACAGCTGGGCATAATGGCCCACTCCTCTAATCCCAGCAAATCTTCGGGCTGAGGATCTAAAGCTCCAGGGCAGCCTTGACAACTTAGTGAGATCTTGTCTCAAAATGGAAAAGAAAATAGGGATGGAGATGTAGCTCAGTAGGGGGCCAGGGTCGGGAGAGAGAGAGAGAGAGAGAGAGAGAGAGAGAGAGAGAGAGAACGAATAAAACAGTGTCTTTGTGTTCCCTTTCTCCCAGTGATTGCACTGCACTTATACCATAGCTTCTTCTGATCTGTCATGGCAGCCCAGCAGCTGCCAACCAGCCCCAATCAGTGTCTTGCTAAAGCCTCAATTTGTCAAGCACTTTGGGAGGTGGTAGGCCCATCCCAGAAGTGATGACTATGGAGAAGGTGGAATCAGGGCCTTTCCTAGTATAGTGGCCAAGGGCTGGGACTATGGGGGATCCTAGAGGTGTGTAGTGTATTGAATGGTGTCCCCCCAAAATATGCCCATGGACTAATCACTATAACCTGTGAATATTACTTTATATGGCAAACTATAATTAGGTTAAGGATTTAACATGAAGAGATAATCCTGGATTATCTGGGTAAACCCTAAATGTAATCACACGGATCTTTGTAAGACAAATACACCGAGAAGTGAAGGCCATGTGAGGACAGAAAAAGAGAATGGTGTAGATGCAGCCACAACCCAAGGACTGCCTGGAGCCACCAGAAGCTAAAGAGGCCAAAGATGCATTCTCCCTTTGTGTTAGCCAGTTTTTTTGTCACCATAATAAAATACTCAAAGCAATTAACTTCATATAGATAAGAGATTTATTTAGCTCACAGTTTTGCAGGCTGAATGGCCAAACAGCTTAGCAAATGCTCTGGTGAAAGTGCCAAGGTGGATGGTGGGAGCACCAGCAATAGAAGCATCATGTGATGAGTCAGGAGTCAGAGAGGGAGGGAGGGGCCAGGCTTGCTGCTTTTGTAACAACCCACTCTTTCAGTAACTAACCCAAGTCCTGAGATAAATACATGTGCCTCCAGTGACCTAAGCACCTTCCACATGGCCTCTTAAAAGTTCCACAGCACATCCCAATACTGCTGCACTGGGAACCAAGGTTCAAACCATGTGCACCTTTGGGAGACACCAGAAGTATATTCAAATCACAGCATCTTTAAGGCTTCCAGAAGGAGCACAACTCTGCCAACACCTTGATTTCCAATTCCTGGCCTCTGGAACAGGGAGAGAATAAATACCTGATGTTCTAAGCCATGCAGTTCATGGAGCTCTATTACAGAAGCTGCAGGGAATTGATAAAATTTGAGAAAGTTGAGCCAAGGGGACACAAATATGGTCCTGGCCCCAGCACAAGGTGCCCTGGGACCAAACCCCACCTTAACCCCATCTTGACAAAAAAGCTTTTATTTCAGGCAACTAGATTACGTTTTTCCTGTAGAGAATCATGGTGGCAATCAATGGAAGAATAAACATTGCTCTGAAGAGAGATATTCTGCAGGCAAATGCTAGAGTGGATTCAATCTCAGAAGGGATGGGGCACTGCCTCCCTTCAGAATTCTTACTTAGCAAGTGTACATTTTGAGTTTGGGACACAAATAATTGTCTGGGGAAATGGGATCTTGCTCCAGAGGAGAGAAGACATGAGTATCAAATACAGATTATGGAGAGGTGAGGGGGACAGCCTCAGTATCCCCCAAGGAGTCTAAGCCAAGTAATAAAGTCAAAAGGAGAAATATCAGATCCCAAAATGAGACACCTAGACCAGGTCTCCCAGAACCAGGCAATAGAAGAAGGCTTGGCAGCAGGGAGTCATACATGTCATAGGATGCATTAATAGAGGTAGAACCACCGGAATGAAGGAGGTGAGAATCCTGCTACTCCTCTGTCCCTATATAACTCAGCCCTCTATGAGCCCCATGCTATAAGAAGCCTGGGGCCAAGAAAGTGTTTTTAGATGATAGGTCTTAGATGGGGAGGAGTCCTGAGCTTTCCAGAGGACAGTCCTGGCTTGGACTGAGGGCCTCAGGGGCTAGAACGGACCAACTTAATAAGCACCCAGAAGCAGATTGGCAGCCCCCACAAGGAAGCACTTGCTGGAAGCAGAGCTGACTGCCATCTCTTGGGTTATTTTTAAGGCCCATTTTAGCATGGGGTTTAATCATAACAGAGGGCATTAAAAGGTAGGGAAGAGCCATAAACTTTGGGTTGGGTGACTTGGAACATAGCACTCACCTTGTGGAGAAAGGGAGTGCATCAGTAAACCAGCGGGTAGAAAGAGCTCTGGACATGAGTAGTGAATGCCTGTCTTGGAGCCTCCATTATGCCCTGCCTTGCTGAGGCACCTTGGGTAAACAACCTCACCTCACTGGGGTTCAGGACACTCTGGAAGGACAGACAGGCAGGCAAGCCAGTCACAAAAAATGGGATACAAAAGGAACTCCAGAGGAGAAACCCCAGTAGAGTGATGGAGGACATCTAAGGGAGGGAGGCGGATGGGGGAGGGAAATTTTATGAAGGAAACACTTCAGTTGATACAAGGTACATATACAAAATCATCAATACCAATCTCAACACCATATATGGAGAAGGGGAGGGAATGAGTAGGATCCAGAGGGGAGGCTTACCAAGTACTATGTGCATATTTGTCCTTAACACTCTGAATTTCATTATGATGTGTGATTACAATGCACCAATAAAAATGAAAAAAAAGTAAGCATGCAGGCTACATCCCTGCTGCCCCCAGGAGGCAGGAGCCCTGAGTTGGTTTCGGCCAGCTACTGCTCTACCACGAACCCTTGGCGAGGGCCTTCTCTCTGGACCTCAGCTTCCCTATCAAGAGGCCTGATGCAGATATTGTTGTGAGCCCTCCCATTGTGGCCAGCTCATGATCTTCCCTCCTTCTCCCAGAGACGGGTGCTCACATCAATCCACCTGTGTTAGTTTTTTAGAGCTCCTGTAGCAAAGTACCTTGAACTAGGTGGTAACAGAAATGGATCCTTCCACAATTCTTGAGACTTAAGTCTAAAATTGACATCACTGGGCTGAAATTCAGGTATTGTCAGGACAGAACTGCCTTTGTAAGCTCCAGGGGAATTCTGTTTCTTGCTCCTTCAGTCACTGGTAGCTTTTGGCATTCCTTGGTTTATGGCCTCATCACTATAGCCTCTGCCTCCATCTTCACTCTTCCTTCCCTGTGTGTCTGCAACAACTCTCCCTCTGCCTTTTTCTTTTTTTAATTTTTATTTTTATTCATGCATTGTAAGCATACATCTTTGTTAGGTACAAAATGATAATGATATATGTGCTCACAATTCTCATTTGACCTCTTCCCCAAATTCCCACCCTGCTCCCTCACCCTCCCTCCCTCTCAAGTTCAGTTTAGTGAGTGACCTTGATAATCATTAGTGTGCCTGCCCCCTGTCCAACCCCTTTGGTTAAATCAACTTCTTTGCTTTCGAGGGTCTCTCCTTTTTCATCTGGAGACCCTCTGCCTTTTTCTTATAAGAACCCTGTGACTACAGTTTGAACCTCCTTGGATAACCCAGGATAATCTCTCATCTCATGATTCCTAAACCTATTTTCAAATCCCTTTTTTTTGCCATATAAGGTGATAGGCACATGTTCTAAGGACATCTTCTCAGGGACATTTTCTGGACTTGCCACACTACCATTTAGGCTTTTCTTGGTGTTTCTATAGCTCTCCTGTGTTGAATCAAATGATTTCACAGGATTCACTTACTCCCAGCTGCAAAAAGTAGTGGAAAAACACCCAGGACTCTGTCTCTGCCTATGTCCAGCACTTTGCCATGTCCTGGTATATTAAGACAAAAATACCCTATGGCCCACTTCAGACCTCACCCAGTGGAATGTACCCTCCAGCTGGAACCCAGATCACTGCACCTGTCACAGAATACAAGTCCAAACACCCCGATGCCTGAAAACATTCTTTATAGCATTTGGTGAACTTCTTAAGAATGTGTGTGCACGTGTGTTGTGTGGGCAGGGTAAGGGACAGTGACCTGCAGAGACATTTTTTGAAAATGCTGAGGTTCTGAATGTCAATGTCTCCTGAGCTACAAGGAACCTGTTTTAACCAGCATCCTCACTGCTGTGATCCAAATACCTGATATGCACAAAACTTAGAGGGAGAAAGATTTATTTGCTTATGGATCTGTTTTATACTGGCTCAAGAGCTGGGGCTACAAGGTCCTTAGCAAGTGATGGCAAGAAGCAGTGAGTAAAAGGTCAGAAAAAGAGGATCATAGCCAGATGCTGCAGCTGGGCAAGGCCGGGACATACACACACACACACACACACACACACACACACACACACACACAGTACCTAACCATGCCCCCAGGGACCCACTGCCAAACATGGTGGCCTCCAAGGCATGAGGTCTGGAGGATATTTTACATCCAAACTATAATGCAGCATTAGCACCCTAGGTCTGAGAGTGGCCATGTTTTGAAGCCAAGCAATGCCATGTCACATGGCTAAAACACTGAGCATGTGAAGCAAGGAGCTGTGTCAGAGGAAATGAGTGAACCTAGCTTGTGTTATCAAGGGAAGGAGATAAAGAAAGAGGTTGAAAATGACTTACCAGGTCAAGGGCAAGAGGGCATTACCAGAGGGGAAAGTATTGATAGCCTAAGAACCCGGCTCCTTTGGCACCTCCTGTGCCCTAGTATTTAGGAAAATGGAGCTTAAAGTGTAAACAAGAATTCATCTTTGCTACCTCATGGTGGTATGACTTAGAGGCTATCAAAGACACTGTTACAGCCGGGCGTGGTGGCGCACGCTTGTAATCCCAGCATTTGGGAGGCTGAGACCGGAGGATCCGGGTTCGCGGCCAGCCTTAGCTACCTAGTGAGGCATTACGCAACTTAGTGAGACCCGGTTTCGAAATAAAGAGTAAAAAATAGGGCTGGGGATATAGCTCGGAGGTAGAACGCCTCTGAGTTCAATCCCTAGTACCGCAAAAAAAAAAAACAAAAAAAAAACAAAGACACTGTTACAGTCTCATGTCTGAAGAGTAACATCCAGACTGTTATGGTTCACTTGTCTGATTAGAATGCAAACCTTGACTAAAGGTGGCAGGCAGCTGGGAACACCCGAGAATGACCCAACATCAAGATTGTTAACTTGGCTAGGCTATGGTGCTCAGTTGTTTGGTTGAATGTCCACCTAGATGTTACTGTGAAAGTATTTTCTAGATGTGATTAATATTGAAAATTATTTAATTTATGTAAAGGAGATTGCCAATTCTAGATAATGTGGACAGGCCTTAGCCAATCAGTGGAAGGCCTCAAGATCAAAGCCTGAGACTTCCAAAAGAAGGAATGCATCTTCCAGACTGCAACATAGAAACCTTGCTTGATTTTTCTGAGTTCCAGGACTTTTGATTCAAGACCACAACATCAATTCTTACCTGAGTCTCTGACTGGCTGGCCTGCCTACCCTAGAGATTTTAAATTTGCCAGCCCAAGACTACATAAACCAACTTCTTAAAATAAATTGAGAAAGAGGAGAAAAATAGAGATTGAAAGACACCCCATCCACACCTGGCTCCAAAGCTCTCCCTGGGGGGGTGCAGTTCTGAGGGGCTCACCCTCTTAAGGGTTGATTGCCAAGAACAGAAGTTCAAGAGCAGGACCCTGCATTCACCTACATTCATTGGCTTATTCTGATCTCACATTAACTCTGTAAGGTAGAAGCCATGACACCCCCATTTTCAGATGAGGAATATGAGGTTCAGAGAGGGTATGTGGATTGTCTAGAGTCATATAGCTTGCATGGGGATAACTGAGAGCCAAGCACCTATCTGTGTGGCTCTAGAGCCTATGTTCTTTACACTACATCTGCCACCCATGATTGCTATTAATAAGGCATGAGCAGGACATGGTGGCATGGACTATAATCCCAGTTCTTGGCTGATACAGGAGGATTGCAAGTTTGAGACCAGCCTCAGCAACTAAGAGAGACCCTGTTTCAAAATAAAAAGGGCTGGGGGTTATATCTCAGTGGTAGAGTGCCCCTGGGTTTAGTTCCTACTACCACAAAAAAGTAAAAAGAATAAAGCATCAACTAATAGAGGGGCTGCTGCAGAAATGTGTTCTGTCCTTCATGGGCACAAGGACTCAGGCTCAGACCCAAGAGGGGAAACTGGTCAGCAATGTTTATCTGTGTGCAGCTAAAGGAAGGGCTGCTAGGAGCAGGGGACTCTTAAATCACAGAAAGCTCTTCAGAAGCAGATTCTGCTAGCTGGAGTCATAGACTACCAGACTACCACAGCTCATCTAACCAAGTCGGGGAGTCTAAATGGAGCCGAGCATCTGAGAATGAGAGCCACTTTCTTCCCATTACAGTATTGTTATTGAGCTTGGGTTGCCATAGAGGTGGCAAGGGCTCCGTGGAGACCAGAACATGCTCTTCGGGGAAAGAAAAGCCCGAATTCAGCTCCAGTCAGGACTGTAGCCATACTGCAGTGAAATTGCCATGCTGGAGTGAAATTTCCAGACTTCTCTACAGGAAGAAGTCCTAGGTCCTTGAGGAGGAAGGGAGGAAGAGTACCTGGGAAGTTGGCATTGCAGCTTGGGGAGAGTCAGGATCTGACTCCACCTTTGCAGGGCCAACTGGTGTGTGGTGCTATGGAGACTAGAGGCATTGCAAAGACATTTTGGCTAAGAATCAGAGTCTCCAAGCAGAGCAAATGGTGGAGGGCAAAAGTGACCAGTCAGAGCCAGGTGTGGTGGCACATGCTTATAATCCCAGTATTTGGGAGGGTGAGACAGGAGAATCACAGTTTCAAGGACCGCCTCAGAAAGTAGTGAGACTCTCATCAACCTAATGAGATACTGTTTCAAAATAAAAATAAAGTAGGGATGGGGATATACCTTGGAGATAGGATGCCCTTGGGTTCAATCCTCAGTACCAAAGAAAGAAAAAAAAAGTGACCAGGCAGGACTGCAGCCATGTCAGTTCTGAAGAAATGCAGCTGAGTGGGCAGAGGGCTGCAACATGTCTATATCCATGGGTCTTATCACCTCTCCATTGGTCCATCCATGCACACATCATTCCTTTCATACTCTATTCCTTGCCTCATTTCCAGCCTGTCTGAGCCCTGGTCTTGGGCTGGGCTCTTGGGTGAGAGGGATGCAGAGAGGGATACAACATAGACCCCAACTCCAGAGCAAAACACTCTACCATCATGCCACATCCTCACCTGCACCCTGAACTCCAGCAGGGCCCAGTGTCTCGCAGCTCCAGCTGGGCACTGCTATTCCCTACCTCATCCTCCTGGAGAACAGAAAACAGCTCCTGAGCAGTAGGCTGAAATATTTCCCCCTAAAGATGTCAGGCTATAATCCTCAGCATCTATAAACCTGACCTTCTATTGCAAAGATGATTAATTCTAGGTTCTTGAGATAGGGAGATTATCCTGGATTGTTGAGAAGCGCCATAAACATAATTGCAAGTGTCCTTAGAAAAGGGAGAATAGACCTACAGAAGAAGAAGAAATGATGCATCCATGGAGGCAAAGATTAGAGTGAAGCAGGCACAAGCCAGGGGTGCCAGTTAGTGCAGGCTGCTCTACAGTGTCCTAGATGTGGTGGCTTAATCCAGGAGCTGTGGTGCATACCTGTTATCCCAGTACTTAGGAGACTGAGACAGAAGGATCACAGGTTCGAGGACAGTCCCAGCAAGTAGTGAGACTCATCAATCTAGCAAGAGACTGTTTCAAAATAAAAAAAAATATATAATAGCTGGAGGTGTAGCTTGGAGGTAGAATGTCCCTGGGTTCAACCCCTAGTAGCACATAGATGGGGTGGCTTATAAGTAGAGACATTTGTTTCTCTCAGTTCTGGAGGCTGGAAGTCCAAAATCAAGATGCCTGCAAGGTCAGGTTCTGGTGAGGGCCGTCTTCCAGATTATATCCTCACATGGAAGAAGGGGGACAAAAGAGATATCACATGCTTCTTTTATAAAGACACTAATTTCATCCATGAGGGCTCTGCTCTCATTATGTGATCACCTCCCAAAGGCCCCACCTCCAAATACCATCACAGTGGGGGTGAGTGAGGCTTTCAGCAGGTCACTGAAGGGAGGTGGGGAAGGGGACAAATCTTCAGTCATTGAACCAAACAATACTGGAAGCCACCAGAAGCTGGAAGAAGCAAGGAACAGCTTCTTCACTGAAGCCTCTGGAGGGAGAATGGCTTTGCTGACAACTCGAATTTAGGCGATACTGATTGATTTGGGTTGTGAAAGAAGAAATTTTTATTTTAGGCTGCTGCTGTTGCAAGTGACTTGTTACAGGAAACATACACTCTGACAAGTTGGTTGACCCTGTATTGATATGCAGGCTCTGGCAGATATGATGTGCTCACTGAATGGTAACTTAACTGGGCATTAACAGAACATGCCGGGCCAAAAGGTTACATGTTAACCTGAATGAAATGATACAGATTTGGGTCACAAGGGCCCTACTGTCATCACAGAGCCAGCTCCCTTCCCCCAGGCTTCTTATCACCCACACTCCCGGGGCGGGGGGGGGGGGGGGCTAATAGATTTCCTGAACCCATGAGCCAGTTAGGCCTGGCTAGTCTACCCCAATCTTTAGGAGGCACACCTAGAGACTCAGGATCAGTGGGCTGTGAGGATAGTCTCAGTCTCCCATGCCAGCCCATCAGCCTGGCTAGCCCCAGGGCACAGCATCTCCCTGACCTTGCTTCTAGAGCTCTGGCCCCAGTAGGTGGATTTTAGGGCAGATTAGCAGCGGGAAGAGCCTGATTTGCTTTGGTCAACAAGAAGAGCCCTGCTGAATGCCCTGCTCAGGACAAGCTTTGATGGCTACTCAGTGAGGATAGTCCCTTCTCCCATCCCCACACCCCCCTTTACAAAGACACCATGGAGATGCAATAAGTCCCATAACCCCACAGTCTTTCTAAAATGCTGTCAAATAGTTCCCTTCCTGCCTGGCAATGGAGAAAAACAAAAGAATTGCTGTGTGTGTGTGTGTGTGTGTGTGTGTGTGTGTGTGTGTGTGTATGTATGTGTGTTCATGTGGAACAAATTGCTGCAGTTATTGGATGCTACCCAGAGCCTCACTGTGGAAGAACCAGATGAATAGTCTTCACCAGTCTCCTGAGCAGCTCCCTGCTCAGACTAAACAGCAGTTTCTTATGAACCTTATCTGATAACAATATTTCTATTTAGCAGCGCATATATAAGTTTGGCTGGCTCTAAAAAGATGCGACATGAGATATGTCTGCTCAGCCACTGTCTGGGGCCCTGTAATTGAAGCCTTGTAATTAGTGTGAAGTCACTCAAAGGACATCAAATGGGACAGCAAAGTGTGGCTGCTAAAGGGGAGCTCTGGGAAGAAGATAACAAGAGCTCCCACATATAGTGCATGGACCCCACTGCTATGCCAGCCATGCTGCTTCTGACCAAAGCCAAGCCTTGGGCCTGTTACTCAATGTTTCCATAAGTAGAGATGCAGGTACTTGCAATCTTTGAGGTCAGATAAGCTGGTTACAACCAGCTGGGCCCCACATCATCTTTGACTGTTACTTGCATTCCAAGCCTGGCTTCCTATACACAAGAGAGTTGAGAATCTCTAATGGGTTCCAAACTCCATTTGGATCCAACCCACTACTGAGCCAGGGATATGAGGAAGAGAGAGTTCTGCCTCATCTGTGTACCGGGTACTCAGAACTGAAGGCCTGAGGGGCTTCTCAGTCAAGAGAGAGCCAGACCCACCAATCTTTATGAGCTGCAAGTCACCTCACTTTCTGGTCCTCAAGGTCTCCATCTCTAAACTGGGGATAATAATAGTGCCAGAAGCTGGGCCTTTGATGACCTCAGGAGTGGGCAAGTGCTTTTAAGGACACAAAGAGATGCTGTTATCACAGGTCATGTTTCTCATTATGCCTACCAGTGCTCAGAAGCAAGAGAAAGACCCAGGTATGCTGCCACTCATCTGGTCTTTGGAAATTCCTGACCATCCCTGCCTTTTCAGCCTGCAACTTAGGATCCTCTGCTGAGAAATCCAGATAGTAGATATGCTGCCACAGGTGGATGGGAGAGATATTTCCAATCCCTGATCTGAGAGAGCCATTGCCCACCAGGAAACAAACTTCCCCATATATTCTGTCCATCAGGCCCATTTTTTATGACATCAAGTCCACTAATTTTTTCCTTACATCTCTGTTGTTTTTGGATGCCTGACAACAAGCTGATCCTCTCTTGCTGTGTCCTATCACTGTTTTATTAGATATCAAGAAAAATATAGGGCACATGAAGATGTGGTTCATGTCATAGAACAAACTCTGCACCAGGAGTCAACAGCCCTTGGTTCTAGCCCAGGATTTAACACTTAGTAGCTGTACAACCTCCTTGGACTTCAGTTATTTCATCTACAAAATGGAGATGACATTAGTACCTGCCTCACAAATGTGTTATGAGGACTAAAGGAGATAAGTTCAGTTGGGACAAGGCAGAAGAGTATTTACCTTACTAAGGACAGTAAGAACTCCAGGACATGGTATTTTAAAGCAAACATAAGAACTCTGAAAGGTCAAGAGAAGAAAGTGGACCAGCTTAGGGGCTATGGGACCCAAGGAACAACACAATGGTGAGATACCCAGGTTTTATTTTTGCTTCAAATGTCCCAGACTATGTGCTGGAGTTGCTGACAAGCCAGAAACACCAGTGGAAGCAAAGTTAACCTCAAGAAAAGCCTACTCTCTCTAGTCCAAATACCAGGAAATGGGCAGCCTAGGGAGACAGGAACATTTTAGCAAATACCTGATTTACTCTAGCCAAACACCACAGAAAACTTAGGGACCCTTACCCTTCCTAATTAGCAAAGGCTAAATGGAAAGCTTGGCCTTCAACTTTCACCAGGGTATAAAAAAGCACTCTAACTTCATTTTGGGGCAGCATCAGATAAAACCAAGCAGGGAACTTGGATTTTCATTTCTATCTAATACTTAAGGGGACTCAGTGTCATGGGTGCTGGGGTAGGAGGCAGTAAGAAGTTCTCCCCATTTTAGCTAGTGAGGTATCATCAACAACTTAGTAGAGAACCTGAAATCCCACCTCTGCCCATCAATTACAAAGTCCCCCTCTCCACTCCCAAGATGCCAAAAGAGATTAAGTGGAGAATCTAGACTTCCAACTCCACTCAGCAATAACAAAGTAGTACTCTCCTTTACCTAACAAATGGTTTCAAATAAGGCCTGTTACAAGAGAAAATTTAAATAAAATACAAAGTCTCACAACATAATACCTAAAATGTCCAAGATAAAATCAAAATCATTTGTCATACCAAGAACTAGAAAAATCACAACTGGAGTGACAAAACATGAGCAACAGATACTTAACACTGAGACAAATCAGATGTTAGAATTGTCTAACAAAAATTTTAAAGCAGCTGTCATAAAAATGCTTCAGCAATCGATTACAAAGATGCTTGAGACACATAAAAATATAGTCAATATTAGCAAAGAAATGAGAGATATAAAGAGGAACCAAATGGAAATTTTAGATCGGAAAAATGCAATAATGGTAATGAACATTTCTCTGGATGGACTCAATAGTATATTAAAGACAATGGAGGGAGAATCAGTGAACTTGAAGGTACAACAGCAAAATTTGCTCCATCTGAAAAACAGAAAGTTTACTGGAAAAAGATGAAAAGAGCTACAGGAACCTGTGGGACTACAATGAAAGATCAATATTCATGTCATCAAAGTATCAAAGTCCTGGGAAGAGAGAAAGATTGGGTTTTAAAAAGTACTTCAAGAGTACCAAAGTACTTCAAGTACTGAGTAGGGTGTGGTGGCGCACACCTGTAATCCCAGTACTTGGGAGACTGAAGCAGGAGAATCGCAGGTTCAGAGAACTTAGTGAGGCCCTCCACAACTTAGTGAAACACTGTTTCAAAAATAAAGAATAAAAATAGAGCAGGGGATGTATCTTGGAGGTAGAGTGACCCTGGGTTCAACTCCCAGTTCTGCAAAATAAATAAATTAATTTAAAAAAAATAAAAATGGCTGGGGGTATAGCTCAGAAGTATAATAATGTCCCTTAGTTCAATCCCCAGTACCAAAAAAAAAATGACTAAATTGTTTTCCAAATACATCAAGAGACAGATATCTACAGTTCCAAGAGGCTGAGTAAACCTCAAACAGTATAAATTTTTAAAAAAATCATTCAAGCCGGGCGTGGTGGTACATGCTTGTAATTCTAGTACTTGGGAGGCTAAGATCAGAGGATCTGGGGTTCCTGGCCAGCCTCTGCTACTTAGTGAGGTTCTCCATAACTTAGTGAAACCCTGTTTCAAAAAAAGAATAAAAAATGGGTCTGGGGAACCCCCAGTTCTATTTTGTGTGTGTGGGGGGGAGGAGGGTACTGGGTTCAATCTCCAGTACCACAAAAAAAATCATTCAAAAAATTCTGAAAACAAAGGACAAATCTCGAATGAAGTGAAAGAATGAATTATATCTTTGCTACTGAGGGGAAAAAACTCAAATCACAGCATATGAGAGCATGAGAAACTGTGGAAGCCAGAAGGAATTGGCACATTTTTCAAGAATTCTCCATCCAGAATCTTTATCTAGAAAAAAATATACTTCTGAAGGAAAACTAATGGAATTTGTCACCAGCAGACCTACCCTAAGAGAATCGCTAAAGAAAATTCCCTAAACAAAAAGGAAATGACAAAAGAAGGAATCTTAGACCACAAATAAAAGAGAAATAGTAAAAATATGAGTGAATACATTAGACTTTCTCTAGTTGCTGCAAAAATAACATTCTGTTATGGTTCTCAATTTACATAGAGGAGATAGTTAAGACATATTATAAATGGGGGAAGGTAAAGGGGTATAAACATGTTGTCAATATTAACAAAGTACCAATTAACTGAGTATATAAGTGAACTCTTTTAATTAAAAAGAGAGAGTGAAAGTTTCATGAAGTGTCTTTCACGTGGCAAGTACTTTATCAGTAGAAATATGGTTAATGGCCACAAAACTCTGGCAAAGTTGAGTTCAATCCCACTCAGTCCCTTCCCTTGAGTAGATTATAGTCAAGTGGGAGAAAGAGACTCAGAAGAAAAGGGCTCTAGTTCATGTCTCATGGGCAAGCAATCTAATACATGAAACTGTGTGTTTAAGGAATTCATGGGATAAACTCATATGTTAAAGCCGTAACTTCTGGTATCTTAGAATGTATTTGAAAATAAGATATTTAAAGAGAGAGTTGCCAGGTGTGGTGGCCCACGCCTGTAATCCCAATACTTGGGAGGCTGAGAGAGGAGGATTGCAGATTTGAGACCAGCTTCAGCAACATAGTGAGACTCTCAGCAACCTAGCAAGACCCTGTTTCAGAAACAAAAAATAAAAAGAACTAGAATATAGCTCAGAGGTAAAATGTCCCTAGGTTCAATCCCTAATACACCATCCCAGCACACACACTGAAAACAGAGTCAAGTTAAAATGAGGTCATTAGGGGAGCTCTAGTCCAATCTGATCAGTCTATACTCACGCACACACACACAGGGAAGACCTTGTGAAGATTTAGGGAGAAAATGGCCATCTGCAAACCAAGAAGAAAGGCCTCAGGAGAAACCAGATCCACCAATGCCTTGATCCTGGACTTTCTGCTTCCAAAGAACTGTGGGAAGATGAGTTCCTGTTGTTTACGCCTAATGTATTTGCTACGGCAGTCTGAGCCGACTAACACAAGGGATATTCATTATAGCATTATTTAGCAGATTAAAATGTTAGAAAAGATTTAATTTGCATACGAATACAGTAGAGCATTGTGCATCCACTAAAGCTAATGACTCAGTCAGGCATGGTGGCACATGCCTGTATTCCCAATAGTTGGAAGGCTAAGACAGAAGGATCTCAGGTTTGAGGCCAGTCTCAGCAACTTAGAGAGACACTGGGTTCAATCTCCAGTACCAAAACAAAAGGTAATGATTCAAAAGCATTTTTTAATAATACAAGGCAGTATGTATAATACTATGGGCTAGAAGACCTATTTGATGCTTCCCATCATGTCCCCCTGGTTTCAGCGACAATGCAATAAGCACTTCCATGGGAACTCTGACTCATCTACCAATGACAGCATCTCCCCTGGATACTTGATTTTATATCTTCCCACTGTCAATTCCTAAGCCTTTCTCAAAGAGAACAGAGCCCTCCCACCTGGTATGCAAGCAAAATCCCAAAGTACAGGGTGGTTAATATCCTACTTTCAACCAAACAAATCCAAAACCTACAGGGTTGGCCAGAAGGAAAGAGTTCATGTTGTCCACAGGTAGAATCCTTTCTTGCTCAGGAGGGTCAGTCTTTCATTCTACTGAGGCCTTTAACTGATTAGATGAAGCCTATATTAAGGAGGACAATCTGCTTTACCCAAAGATCACTAAATTAAATATTAAACTCATCCCAAAATACTCTTGTAGATATATCCAAGGTAATGTTAGACCAAATATCTTTGCTGTGGCCCAGCAAAGTTGAAATACAATATTAACCACCACATCTCCAAAATGATCTACCTTTACCCAAACAGTATTTTGGGCTCTGTTCTCAGGAAGCCAAAACAAATGGTACATGAAAATTTAAAAAAAGAAAGAAAACATGATATAAATTTGTATACACGATAAGGAATTGATGTACAGAAATGTGACAAAAAGTTAACCTCAGGTATTTCTAGGAGAGATTATGTGTGACTTTCCCCTTGTCTTCTTTGTTTGTGCTTTTCTATTTTTGTCTGAACTGCCTCCATAATCACACTTTGGTAATTAGAAAAAGTGAACTGTTCACAGTAAAACAATGTAGGGTTAAATTAGATAAAAACACATTTATCCTAGAGAATAGAGGGGGAAGTGATTCATTACCCTTGGGAGAGTTTAGGAAGACTTCACAGAGGAGGTGGCTTTGAATTTTTTTTTGTGTGTGTGTGGTACTGGGGGTTGAACTCAGGGGCATTCTACCTCCGAGCTATACCCCCAGCCCTATTTTTTTATTCTTTATTTTTTGAAACCGAGTCTCACTAAGTTGCGGAGTGCCTCACTAGGTAGCTAAGGTTGGCTGCGAACCCGGATCCCCCGGTCTCAGCCTCCCGAATGCTGGGATTACAAGGGTGCGCCACCATGCCCGGCTTTGGCTTTGGATTTGACATAGAAGAATGATTGGAAGGTAAAGAGCTATGGAGGATATTCCAACCTGTAGAAACAGTGTGACAACAGTGACAAAATTGAGAAAGTAGAAAACACATTCAACAAGGATGGAGTCGCCCTGTGTGACCAGCCTGTAAGGACGTAGGTGAGTTACCATTTACTAGAAAATCTGCAAACTGTCTTCCATCCTTGTAAGTTCCTAGAGTTCAATCCCCAGTACCCTTCCTCACAAAAAAAAAATAAGAGCATGCTGAGTATGAGAAGGGATGTGGCATCAGAGAGGGGAGAGAGGAAGAAAATGTGTCTGGTTATAGCCTGGGAGTCCTTAGGACCACAGCGCCTATGCGAAGCCCAAGCTTGAAATAGATGCATGCTCACCCAGCTAGGCCTTTGGTTCACAAAGGAGCACAGAGGCCTGTTTGCAGTCTAAGCAAGGTCCTTCCTTCATCCTCCTGTGTTTCCTTCTTCCTTCCTCTTCTGAGAGTGAAGCTTCCCTGTTTTCCCCACCTGCTCGCCTCTGCTATAACCAGACACATTTTCTTTCTCCCTTCCCTCTCTGATACCACATTCTCATACTAAGCATGCTCTTTATTTAAGGGGGTACTGGGGACTGAACCCAGGGGCATTCTATCTCTGAGCTACATCTCCAGCCCTTTCTAATTTTTTTTTTAAATTCTGAAACAGGGTCTCACTAAGTTGCTGAGGATCTCATTAAGTTGCTGAGGCTGGCCTCGAACCTGTGATCCTCTTGTCTCAGCCTCCCAAGAACTGGAATGACAGGCATGTGCCAGTGTACCTGGAAAAATATGCTCTTAGTAGCTCACATAAGACTCAACCCCTTAAACAGGTAACTCTTTTTTATTCTTATTCTTATTCATTCTCTCTCTCTCTCTCTCTCTCTCTCTCTCTCTCTCTCTCTCTCTCTCT
>PVLC010025868.1:0-23242 GCA_004027655.1 Graphiurus murinus | reverse complement strand
GGTACTGGGGATTGAACTCAGGGGCATTCTACCTCCGAGCTATACCCCCAGCCCTAGTTTTTATTCTTTATTTTGAAACCGAGTCTCACTAGGTTGCGGAGTGCCTCACTAGGTAGCTGAGGCTGGCCGCGAACCCGGATCCTCCGGTCTCAGCCTCCCGAATGCTGGGATTACAAGCGTGCGCCACCACGCCCGGCTTGAATATATGTTTTATTAGTTTAAGTTTTATATTACTCAAAAGAAATAATAGTCAGTGCTTTCCAGGAGGACACAGCCTAGGACTGTCTTCAGGAATCGGGCGTTGAGAAGGCACTCCCTCTCAGAGCCACAAGTGAGAGGAGGATGGGGGAGGCAGGGAGCATCATTGTTCATAGTCAGATTGTTGGACCACGTCTCATCCCTTTCTAATTTTGTTGGAAAGGGAATCGAGTGTCCTCATGTTAGGTATAGCTTTTCTAAGCTGAAGAGTAGAAAAATAATAATAATAATCACAGGAAAACTGGGTTGTGTTGTTCCTGTATTTATTCCCTTGAGTTCAAGTTACAGCAGAACATTGCAGAAAGGACTTTGAATGCAATCTTGCTTCATTTACTCTGATGACACAAACATTCATTAATTAAAGAAAAAGGGTTTAAGTACTATCAACAGAAACATTATAGCTATAAATTACCTAAGTCTAGGACACACTCTAGTGGCAGTTTCTAGGGCCAATTTAGAAAGGCAGGCTTCAGCTGGGGACTGCAAGAGGCTGTGCTGAAGTCCTAAGCAAGTCTTCAGAGATAAAGCTGCTCCTTTAGGCAGGAAGCAAAGCTGTGTCTCCATCGGAAATTAGGCATGGGATATTGGAATGGAAGTTCTCTGCGAGATGCAGACAAACTCTGCTAAAGAATCTAGTAGAGAAATGAAACTTCCAAATGCTGCTTAAGCAAATAGTGCATATATCCATAGTTCTCATCCACCTCCTCAGTTAATTAACTGATTCAATGAATATTTATGGTGTCTACTTTTGCTAGCACGTGGTAGGTGATGGGTATAGCAATGGATGAAGAAGATAGAATAAAATCTCAGTCAAATTTACATTCTAGAAAATCATTAAACAACAACAAAAAACAGCTAGCTCTTCACTCCTCCTGGCCCTCAAATCTGCTCATGGTTAAGTGACATTAGGAAAGCTGAAGAAAACTATAGCCTAAGAATTAAAAGGACATTGCAGCTGAGCATGGTGGCACAGGCCTGTAACTCTAGTACTTGGGAGGCTGAGACAGGAGGATAAAGGTTTGAGACCAGCCTCAGCAATTTAGTGAGACTCTCAAAAACCTAGTAAGACCCTGTTTCCAAACAAAAATTAAAGGGGCTGGAGGTGTAGCTGGGAAGTAGAATGCTTCTGGGTTCAGTTCCTAATAACACACACACACGCACACACACACACACACACACACACACACACACACACACACTACGTGTTCTCATTGTTAGGTGCACAAAGTATCACAGTAAGGCAATTAGAAGCCACAGTTGTAAGCAATTAGGAAATTCTGCCCAGTAGAAGAGAAAATCCTAAATACCATCCCCATCTTCCTTTTCTTTTTATTTTTTATGGCAATAACTCCATTTTATGGCACTAAAACAACAGAAGATTTTCCAGCATATTAAACTCCTCAAAAGATATTCCTCCTAGTTGATCAAATGCTCATTGTTAGTGGAAATTTGGAATGTATTCGGTTTAACCCTCAAATCACTTCTTTTTAACAGACATATAAGCTATTAAATACTCTATATATCTGCTATCTTAAAATTAAAAAAAGCTACAAATAAGTATACCATAAATAACTAATGATAAAAATGTAGATAGCATCTACATGTCTAGGTGGTCATAGACATTGTCGCCATGTTAGTTGAGAAGCTGAATTTTTCTGTATTTATCTCCTGGTTTTTTATCATGTAAGTGGGCTCCATAGTTTCATGAATCATTTAGGGAGGACCTAAAACACTCAGCATTCAGAAGATGAAGTGTTCCAGGGACGTGTGCAGTCTCCTTCTCAGGAGATGCAGTAGTATAATTATTTGGTAGACTGGGTACGTGGGGTGAGTCAGGCCTCAGCAAACCAGCACCCGTGTCTCCTCATAAATTCAGGCCTACAGGACTCTCTGAGTTTGGGGATTACATTCTTTGCTGCTCCACTCATTGGAAATTCAGCTGCGTATTGATTTCAGATACTCAGAACATCATTTTCTTTCAACAACTGAACAATTTGGACATGAGTAGCATTTTACAAGGGGTTCTAATATTGTTCAAGCTGACTTGTACTTCAAAGTGAATTGGCTTGTTTATGAGCTATGCATCAAGATGGGGGCCTGTGGTAGTGCAAGAGTTAAGGTCCAGAGTTCTGTCCCCTTCAGGGTCCCCCTACCCGAACCAGTGTTGACAATGCCCATCTCTACCTATGCATACACACACACACACACACACACACACACACACACACATACACACACTTGTGCTCAAGGGTGACAGGGAAGTATCAGGGTTTCCCGCTCTCAAGAGGCCTCAGGGTTTGGCAAGTAGACTAATGAGTCAGAATGACCTTGACATCATAAGATACCTGATAATGAGCAGGGTTCCCAACAAAGACTGAGTATGAATTTCTTACCATTTAGGAACGAGGGTCAAGAGCTCAAAATTGATTTAGAGAAGTCAAGGAAATGTGACATTTCTTGTTTCTGAACACCCTAAGTGGTTGTGAATTCATAGCTAATATGTATTAGTTATAATAGCATAGATTTGATGACAGAAATCTCAAGACAGGGAGTATTTTGGCAGAAGGACTAAAGAAGACTTACTGTTATTTTACATGATGTTGATTAAATAGGTTACTTACATTTTTCCTTTAAACTTAACCTTAAATTCACAGGTATAGAAAGTAAGAATTATTTAAATATAGATTATTGACATAACTACTGTAGTTTTCTTCTATTTATTATTCAGATTCAGATTCTGACATTTCATTTAAAACTAAACAACCTACAAAATGACTAGTAAAAGCACTAAGTAGAAAATATAGTTTCCATATTTATTCTTAATATTAATGATCACATTTACTTTGAATAGTAATGTAACATGTTTTTACAAAGAGGAAAGATGTCAAGTTGGAAGAGAGTAAAACCAAATGAAAGGAAGCAAGAAATAGCAAAAATTGAAAAGAAAAAGATGAAAACTTAAAGTTTAATTATACTATGATAAATTAGGTAATTTTTATTTTTATTTTCTTGAATGTGCATTTTATTGGTGCATTATCATCTCACAACTTAAGGTAATTTTTAAAAAACAATTCCTTGTGGTTTCTTAAGTCAGAATTGAAGCTTATCTCTTAAGTTTACCCAAATGAAATTTAGTGACTTTTGGCATCTAAAGCTATATTTGGGATTCTTAACCCATCATTTGTTCCTTTTCTCAAAAGCATACACCTACGTATGTGGATGTGTGTTTATATACCTAATAGTAGAGAATGCTGTAACGTCAGCACCTACTTTATACCTGTGCTAAGCTCTGCCCATTTGCCCGGCCATCCTTCTTGCCTATGCCACTAATGAAGACAATTGACTATCACCTGTAGGCTTTTGCTGCCTCATGATATAAGACCAATTCTGAATTCAGCTAAGAAGAGAATCTCTTGCTCAACCTTCTGAGACTCAACATCAAACTACTCAGGTTGCTAGTTGTACAGTGATTGTCAGTTCATTGTAATTATGAGCTATGCCGTCCTCTGCATCTTGTCTCCAGCTCTGCCTTTCTTCCTCAATTATCTGTTGCTTGCTTTGGTTTAATAGACTTCCTTCTGAGCATGGTGCATTTGCACTGGTCACAATCCATGAGGCCAGCCCTGGCCAGTATTAAGTCACCTCTATCTGCTTCTCTCTCAGCCCTTCTCCTCTCAAGATGGCCATTGTATCCAGTCAATGGTTCAAGATTAAAAATGTTTGTGTATTTTTTAATTCTTTCTTGTCCTCATACTTAGGGGACCCATAAATCTAGTTTGCCTTGGACAGTCCTGGATTGTGTTTATTTTCTCAGCATAAATATTAATAGAGTCCTCATTCATTCTCAAGGTGTTCTAGTTTGGATAATAAATTATATTACTCATCCAATTCTTGTTCCAGGGAGTATTCTACACAATGCATCAAAAATCCATACTGGCAGTGCCTTCAGAATATAGCCACTAATCACTCACTCGTCTCCATTTCCAACATACTGCCATGGTCCATGTAGGATTCTCTCCTGGACCAAGACAGCTGTCTTCAGGCTGGTCTTTCTGCTTCTGCAATGGCGTCACTGTAGTCTATTTTCTACCCAGGAGTTAGCTTATATCACTGCCTTGCCACAACGTTCCAATAACTTCCCACCTAAGAATAAATCTGAACATCTCTGTGTATCTTACCATAATTATATGCTAACCCTCTTCCTCTTCAGTTTTTTTTCCTAGCTATATTATACTTCTTGCTATTTTGCTATATTATACTTCTCGCTGCTTTGCAAACACATGGAACTCACTTTCATCTTTGCAGTTTTTATTGTCTTTGCCTAGAACTCTCTTTTCCCGACCTTGTAAAAGCCCTAACTTCATTCAGGTATCTCTCTACTCAGGAGTCAACTCATCTGAGAGACTTTCCTGACCATCCTCTTGTGAGACTCTGTTCTGATTTAGTATAGACATTTCAAGCAGGAGAATTATAACTCAAAAAGAAGAAGGTCAGAAAGTCATTAGGAGAAAGCAAATCAGAGGATCATTTCTTGACCCTGGTTTCAGTGCCATGCCCCCTGCAGTGCAGGAAGTTGCTGATACTGTTGTTACCTGTGTGCCTGCTGCCCCACCCCCACCCCCATGAAGCAGGCACTAGTGGACATGTGTTTACACCTGCTGAACTCTGCCAGTGGGTTCAGCCAGTGCAGGGAAATGGCCCCTATTTCCTTGAATATTTCACATTTTATGTAAGGGCATCTTACTGATAGTACTTAAGCCATAGTTAGTGAGCTAGCTAACAGAGCATTTGTGAAACATGTTCTTTATTCTTCCCGTCCGGTTGTAACTCCAGGGGAGGGAAGAAGGAACAGGTTCAAAGTGACAACGGGCTGCACACGATTCTCGTGGTCCCATCACACTCTCACCTTTACTCCGCTTACTTTTTCTCCAAAGTTTTCATCACTACCAAAATATTTACCTGTTTGCTTGTTATGTCTGTCCTTTCTAATAAAGCTTAAGACAGAGGCTAGAAAAATGCCATGTTGACTGAAAGTATAGCACTTGAGAAATATGTGCTGAACATATGAATGTATAAAGAAATCTTTCCTGTAATACATACCTGTCTTAGATGGATGGTTATATTTAAAAATGCTATAAAAGCATGTAAGACGCTATTTGCATGGTCATATTTAAGATGCTTCCGACTTTGGGTAGAAAGTATAAGAGGATGAGTCCATTGGATAAGAAGAGAGAAAGTCAGCTGGGCATAGTGGTGAATGACAGTTCTTGGGAGGCTGAGACAGGAGGTTCACAGGTTTGAGACCAGCCTCAGCAACTTGGCAAGACTTTTAGCAATTTAGTGAGACCCTGTTTCAAAACAAAATAATAAACAAATAAATAAAAAGCGCTGCAGGTGTAGCTCAGAGCCCCTGGGTTCAATTCCCAGTACCAGAAATGAAAGAAAGGAAGGGAGGAAAGAAGGAAGAAAAAAGGATGTCATTAGGAATTAAATGAGTAAATTTCAGAGAAACTCAGTTTTAAGTCAGCAAGATTTTGTGGGAATGGAAGCAACCAATTAATTGTACTTTTGCAATTATAAATGGAAATTATATTTACTCCTTTTGGCGAAGAGAAACAAATGGATATCTAATAGTTGGAAGTAGTGGTAACTTTCCATTATTTTTCCAGCTCACACTCTCCATGGGAGATTAATCTGATTGATGAGATTGTGGAAACGCTGTGTATGCTGGCTTAGCGTGCCTTTTCTCACTCACAGGACCTGACAGCTGGCTGGCCAAATGCTAGAAGCCAATGGGGCTAAAGTTCACCCCTGCAGGGAGTAGCCTGCAATTGTCCAGCTGCTCTGCCTTTGATTGATGAGTTAAGTTCAATTTATGTGCAAAGAAAGAGAAGATTATTTTGACCTCATGGGTGAAATTATGTTCTCCCATAATAAAGCAGATTATTTTTATCCTTGTTTTTTTCCTGTGTCTGATGTAGTAATTCTCAAACTAAGATAGACTTTGGAATCACTAGAAGAGCTTTCACAGATAGTGATGCCTGGGTCGCACATCCAGAGATGCTGGTTTAATCATTCTGGGTTGTGGGCTGGAGAATTAGGATGTTTAAAAGCTCCCCAGATTATTTTAATAATCAGCCAAGGTTGCTTGCAGTTGCCTGTAGGAAGGGATGATTAGGGTCTTCAAAACTCAGTGCAGCAGATAGAAATTGGTACTACTTTATTTGCCATATGTTCTGGACTAAATTATCATACCCTCCCCCCCATGAAAAAAAAAGTATGATAAAGTTCTAATCCTGGTACCTACAAATATAACCTCATTTGGAAATAGAGTCTTTGCAGATGTAATAAAGTTAAAATGAGGACATTAGAGTAGGTAATCTTCTATGCCTGATGTCTTTTTGAGATGAGACAGAGACACACAAAAAGAAAACCACCTTATGAAGACTGAGGCAGATATTGGAGATAAACTGTCCCATGCATAGGAATGCTTGGGGATCCTGGAAACTGAAAGCCTTAGGAAGAACAGTGGCCCAGAGGCGGGAACATGGTCCTGCCAATACCTTGACATTGGTATTCTCATATCTGAACATGATGTCAACGAAAGTGATCCCCTCATTGATCTTCCCTTACCCCATCCCCTTCCCCTAGACTACCTCCCTGACTCCACTGGGGTTTCTCCTTCATTTTCTGGAGTCCCTCTGGTATCCTGATTATTCCCTAGCTTCCTCATATAAGAGAAAACATACCACCCATTACCAACTGTGACTGGATAATCTCACTTAACATAATGTTCTCTAGGTCCATGCATTTTCCTGCAAATGACATAATTTTGTTCTTCTTTATTGCTGAGTAGAATTCCATTGTTTGTTTATCTCATAATTTTATAATCCATTCATCTGTTGATGGACATCTGTGTTGGTTCCATAATTTGGCTATTGTAAATTGTGCTGGTGACTCTTATCCTTCTCTACTTGACTCTGTGACCTTCCTCAATCAACTCTCCAATGCATTCCAGGCAGATAATTCATATTAACTAATTAGTATTATTTCTCAATATATTTTTCTACATGATTCTTATCTTCCGCTGAGACACACACACAAATCTTTACTAAAATATATTAAAGTTTTTATAGTTCTACATTTTGGAATCAGGTTTAGCTTTCAAGACTGAGGTGCTTTTAGCTGACTAGAATTGCCATATTTCATACCAAATGATGTCAGGTTGCATTCCAGAAAATCCTCAACAATGCATTTGTTTGAGAGTGATACACGAGTATATTTTTTGTTAGAATTCTCAGTGTTAGGTGTTACAGAACTTTTAATTTTTGTCAGTTTGACTTATGTAATTTATTTTTATATTATTAATTTTCATAACTACTAGTGAATTGAGTATTTTGCATTTATTAGGCATCATAATCATACTCTATTATACATTGATTATTTGTGACTTTCTCTACTTTTTTATTTCCTAGCCTTTTTCTTTAAGTAGACCTTTTAGTGTAATACATATACAAACTTTGTTGTTACTAACTTCACTATCATTTTATTTACACACATTTCTATATTCATCTTGACATTATAAGTCAATATTTTAAAATTTTTATAGATTTTAAAAATTTTATGTGTTTTCATTTGGAAAAAGAACTCTTCTTTCCTAGATTATACACACAGCCTTCTATATTTTTCTTGAAGTATTCATGTTTTTGCTTTTTATGTTTAATATTTTAATTTATTTGGAAGTAGTATAATACGAATGTTTAATTTTGTTTTTCTCTAGATGGATAGCTTTTTGTGTTTCTATTATTTAACAAGTAATTATTCCTCTGACTTGATTTACCAGCTTTGTGAAATATTGAATTCTCATGTAAGAGTGATTTTATTTCTCGATTTGCCATTCTGTATCTTACTTCTATTTGTGTCATGTCTACCACTACAGCTTAAGCACAGTAGCAGATTATTTATACTTTCAATGCACTTTGATAATTTTTTGATATATGCCTAAAATTTACTTCCAAGTATATTTAGTAATTTTCACAATTTTAAATAGAAGATTTTTACTCTTTTTATTTTGTAGGTGCTCCTATTGCTAGGCCATAATGAAGTTACTTGTTTTGTAAATCCATCTTCTGCTCGGCTACCTTAATAAGTAATTTTTATGAATAATGACATTAAAAGCACTCAGGATGTGGGTGTAGAGCAATTACTCAGCATGTTTAAGGCCTTGTGTGTGACTCCCCAGCACTAAAAAGATAATAGTATTTTTTAAAGTACTCTTCTTGAACCAGGCAATGTGACACATGTCTGTAATCCCAGTATTGGGAGGCTGAGAGAGGAGGATGCCAGGTTTGAGGCTAGTGTGTACTAACTTAGTGAGACCCTATTTCACAATAAAAAATAGAAAAAAAGGTTTAGGGTATTGTTCAGAGGTAGAGCACCCCTGGATTTAATCCCTAGTACCATCACACATACATACACACACAAAGTATACTTCTTGGAAATTAAAAAGTATAATCCTACTAATTTGCTGAATTTTACCAAATGCCTTTTCTTATTCTTCAGGTGAAAATAAACCAGATTGAAAGTTCTCAGCCAACTCCAGACTTGAGTGGTAGGAAAAGTTAAATAAGTCTACATAAATGAGTAAGAGGCCTGATCACAAGATAAAGAATTGCAAAGTTTTAGATAGAAAAAAAAAAGACCTACAAATCATAAAACCTCATTTTTTCCCAGATACAACATGAGGCCACTAGAAGATAATAGTGTCTACCAAGTTCTGGAAAAAGAAGATTAGGATCAAGAAATATGCATATATATATATATATATATATATATATATATATATATATATATATATATATAGTCTCTGAGACTTATTCTCCTTTTAGGTTCAGGAAACATATTTAAGGACATAAAAATACTTATAACACATTTCAGGTCATAGTACTTATGAAATAAAATATAAGTGGAATCGATGTATCCCAACAATATTTAAATAAATCTTTTGAAACAGGTAATACATTCTTTAAGGAAAATTCAAATAATTTGAAACAGCGGGAGCCCAAGACGGTATATGAGTGAAATATCTCTCCTCAGGCTCTGTGAGCTCGAACCAAATCTGCCATAAAAGCAGCCTCTTGAAGGAAGAAAACAAGCAACAAAAAAGTGAACGAAATTTGAGCTACAACTAAAGAGACCCCAGAAAGCCGACCAGGGAGAGCAAAGGAGCCCAACCATGCAGCAGCGGTGCCAAGCCATGGAGCCTCCACGGCCATTAAACCAGCTGCACAGCAGGGCACCCAGCGACCAGGTGTGGAGTAAGTGACTCCAGAACTTCACATCCGAACCAGGCGGCAGATCCCCGCACCTTCCACAGTGACCGGAATGCATGGTATGACCAGTGGAAGCCCCCTTGGGGCCACCCCAGCTCACCTCTCCCTCCAGAGCTGGAGCAACGATCAATTGACCACAGAGTTTGAATCAAAACTGCTGCAAGCTGAATAGAACCCAGGGAGAACAAAGGAGGTGGAGCGAGCATGCACACTCGTGTGCTACAGGACATGTGCTGTGAACCCGTGGCCACCATTTTGGCAGCCACCATTTTGGCAGCCAACATCTTGCCAGTTGTCAAGAGCTGCATCTATTAGCGCCAAGACCACCAACGACCTCCTGTGCACCCAACAACCAGAAGTGGAGTAAGCGACTACGGAATATCACACCTGAATGAACAATCTTGCAAAGAAGTAATATAAGAGAATTTTCCAAACATAGAGAAGTTGACACACAGGTGCAGGAAACATACAGAACTCCCTTGAGACAAGACCAAAGAAGAGGTTCACCACATCACATAATAATCAAGCTGATTAATGTAGAGGCTAAGGAGAGAATTCTAAAGGCAACAAAAGTAAAAGGCCAAGTGACATTTAGAGGCAAACCAATCAGAATCACTCCAAACCTCCCAAACCAAGTCATGAAAGCCAGGAGGGGCTGGAGTAACATATTCCAAACTCTAAAAGACAATAAATTGCAGCCAAGATTCTCCTACCCAGCAAAACTCTCTCTCAAAATTGATGGGGATATAAAAATCTTTCATGACAAATGGAAACTGAAAGCATTTATGTCTTCCAAACCAGCACTAGAGAAAATACTCAAAGAGATTAACTACAAAGAAGAACTAACAAGTAAACATCAGAACCAGAGAAACAATAATTTCCAGGAAGCAAACAACTAAGCAAAGAAGAATAAACACCACCAAAAACAGAAGTCAAAACCCAAAATGTTAGGAATTAAAAATCATCTCTTAATAATCACACTGAATATAAATGGTCTCAACTCCCCAATAAAAATGTACAAGGTGGCAAAATGGATTAAAACCCAGAATCCACCTATACTCTGCCTGCAGGAAACACACCTTACAAGCAAAGATTCCTACAAACTAAAGGTGAAGGGCTGGAGTAAGGTAATCCATGCCAATGGAACCCAAAGACAAGCAGGAGTAGCAACCATGATATCAGATAAATTAGACTTTAAGCCTAAGTTTATCAGAAGAGACAAAGCAGGTAATTTTTTACTAGTAAAAGGAACAATCCAGCAAGAGGAAATAACAATTATCAACATCTATGCCCCAAGCATAGGTGCAGCCACTTTCATAAAACGAACTCTGTATGATATAAAGACACACATAAATTTCAATACACTAATAACTGGGAAACGTCAATACTCTTCTCATATCACTAGACTGATCTTCTAAAAGGTCAGTAAAGATGCCTCAGATCTAAAGAATACCATAAACCAAATGGACCTATTAGACACATATAGACTCTTTCACCCAACTACAGCTGAATTCACATTTTTCTCAGCTGCACGCGGAACCTTTTCCAAAATAGACCACATTCTGGGCCACAAAGTGAGCGCTGGCAAATTCAAGAAATGTAACATAATTCCCTGCATCTTTTCAGACCACAATGGATTGAAACTAGAAATCAACTCTAGGAAGCCCCAGAGTAGCCTCCCAAGTACTGGGATTACAAACGTGCACCATCACGCCCAGCTCCTCAGTTTTTTTGTTTTGTTTTGTTTTTGGTTTTTTTGTGGTACTAGGGATTGAACTCAGGGACATTCTACCTCCGAGCTACACCCCCCAGGCCTATTTTTTATTCTTTATTTTGAAACAGGGTCTTCTCACTAAGTTGCGGAGAGCCTCACTAGGTAACTGAGTCTGGCCTTGAACTCGGATCCTCCAGTCTCAGCCTCCCAAATGTTGGGATTACAAGCATGCACCACCAGGCTGGGCTCCCCAGTTTTACTGAAGAAGAAATGGAAGTTATTAGTCCAAGTTCACACATGGGAGTAGGCTTCAAAACCTGAAAATCTGACTTCAAAACCCACACCACTCCTAACCCATATTCTATACGCCTCTGAATAAGTGTATTCTACCAAAAGAAAAAGAACAATTCACAATTCATTATAATCATTCTTTATAAAGTGATGGGTCTTCCTTTTTTTTTTTTTTTGCTAAAGTGAATAATGATGGAAGAAAAATGAGAATAAGGTAAAATTCAATATTACATTTTAATATTGATGACAGAACAAGCCGGTGGCCACATTAAGAAACCTTAGTGAAAGTTTATACTGTGCTTTGCCCTATTTTCCTGGGATCCACTTTCTTCATTATTCGGGGACATGAATAAGTGGAACTCACCCATTTGGACCTCTCAGCCAAGAAACAATAGCCATCAGCCCATTTGTCCTTGTGGCTGTTATTGTAAATAAAATTATGCTGGAACATAGCCATGCCCATTTGCTTATGTATCATTTAAGGCTACTTTTGCACTCCAGTGTCAGGGATGAGTAGTTTTAGTAGAGACAGAACAGCCTGCAAAACCTAAAATAGCTCTTGTCTGATCCTTTATAGAGAATTTGTTGCTGAATCTTGCTCTAGGCTAATATATTCTTCTGAAGAATTATCCTGGGACTTTAGTTTTCTCAGTATCACAACTTAATGTAAGTCCTATTCCATAGGAATTTGCTTTATAATAGAAGACTTCTGAAGAGAAGTGGTATAGAACAAAGAAATCAATATCTCATTTTATAATGTTGAGTCCATGGCAAATTGGAAAATATCTTTCTAGCACCTTTCTAATTATATTACCTACACCACTTCTGATATTATTTACCATGAATGTATTTTGTTTGCTTTGCCTGATATTTCTTTCTCTGGCAGCTGGACACTTAAGTAAATCATTATCTTTTCTATTGCCTTATTGGCTCCAGTCTGGTCATTGGAGGTCAATAAGTGGTGACAGTCACAGAATGTTAGAAATGGAGGTGGTCTCATGATACAGAAGCTACTGGACTGACAGCCTATTCATTCAAAAAGAAATATTTCATAGAATAGTTTTATTTATAACAGAGAAAAGAGAGGAGAGAGAAGAGGGGAGGGGGAGGGAGGGGAGGGGAGGAGAGGAAAAAGAGAGAGAGAGAGAGAGAGAGAGAATGAATAAGAATGAATATGAGCTGGGCGTGGTGGCACACGCTTGTAACCCCAGCATTTGGGAGGTTGAGACCAGAGGATCCGGGTTTGCGGGCAGCCTCAGCTACCTAGTGAGGCACTCCGCAACTTAGTGAGACCCTGTTTCAAAATAAAGAATTAAAAAATAGGGCTGGGGGTGTAGCTTGGAGGTAGAATGCCCCTGAGTTCAATCCCCAGTACCACAAAAAAAAAAAAAAAAAAAAGAATGAATATGAATGAGAGAGAGAGACTGAGGGAGCTGGCCTATAATTACAAATGCTTATATAAGATTTTGAGGTTTACAAGGCACTTTTCAAAGCTCATCTAATATTTTCTACATTTTTGTGACCAGCATTATTTGTACTCCCGCTTCACAAATTGGATAACAAGTTCAGATTAAGCAGTTCATAATGATAGAAATGACAATGTTAGAAATCTATGTCTTTAGGTACAAAAGATCACGTTTTCCAAGTGTCAGTATTATTTGTGTTGTGAAGGATGTAGGGAGAGTGAGGCAGAGGAGTGAAGGGACACTGCAGGGATGAGATCAGGGCAGCGAAAAGCATTTTTCCTTCTTGCAGAGAAAGACAATTTTCTTCCCTGCAAGAAAGGAAAAATGAAATGAGTTCTTGAAAAGTTAGCATTCAGGTGTCCATTCATTCATTTAACAAATGTTTATTGAGAGCTTGGAGCAGGAGCTACAGTAGCCAACAGAGGATCCCTGGCTTCATGGAGTATATATTTGGTGGAGATGGGCTATAAAGAAAAATAAAATGCATAGTATATTAACCAGTGATCAGAGGAGGAGGAGGAGGAGGAGGAAGGGGAGGAGAACGAGGAGGAGGAGGAGGAGGAGGAGGAGGAGGAGGAGGAGGAGAATAATAATAGTAATAATAATAAGAAGAAAGAGGAGGAGGAGGAGAAGAAGAAGAAGAAGGAGAAGGAGAAGGAGAAGGAGAAGGAGAAAGAAGAAGAAGAAGAAGAAGAAGAAGAAGAAGAAGAAGAAGAAGAAGAAGAAGAAGAAGAAGGAAGAACAGATATAAATTCAAGATATTAGGGTGAAATTTTAGAAAAAGTTGTCAGGAGAGATCTCACTGAGATGGTCACTGGGAAGTTACTTAATATACCAGTAATGTAATTTTTTTTGCAGTACTGAGGATTGAACCCAGGGGTATTCTACCTCCAAGCTACACCCCCAGCCCTATTTTTATTCTGAAAAATACACCCCAGCCCTATTTTTTATTTTGAAACAGGGTCTCACTAAGTTGCAGAGAGCTTCACTAAGTAGCTGAGGCTGGCTGCGAGCCCAGATCCTTTTGTCTCAGCCTCCCAAGTACTGGAATTACAAGTGTGCACCACCACACCTGGCTCCCAGTAATGTAATTTTTACTAACTTATTTAACATAATGGTTCACTGTTCACATTAGTTCAGAAATGTCTCATGTAGACAGAATTTTTTTTTTATGACTTTCTGCTTAAAGGGAAATAATGATAACTAATACAGAGACTCTGGATGAAAAACTAGTTTCTAGTACTGTCAGAATGTTAGCTTTGATGAAATTATTCACTATATTTTTTTGTACAACAGGCCCAGTAATACTATGTTATGGTTTGAATTTAGAATGTCTCCCTAGACTTTGGGTAGACAAGACTGTCATGTTGGAGGTGGGGCTTGTTTGCTGAGGAGGAGTCCCTAGGGATGTGGTATTATATATGGTCCATCATCTTGCTCTCTCTCTCTCTTTCTTGCTTCCAGCCTCCATTATGGAAGACCAGAGCTCTTGAAAGCTCTCTCTCTGCTCCCCACACCACGTTCTGAGCTCCACAGACTTCATCTGGCATAACATGGATTGAACCCCTGAAATGTCCAGAACTGTGAGCAAATAGATCTTCCTTCCTCTAAGTAATTATCATCAGGTTTTGGGGTCACAGCACTGAGAATACTGACTGGAACATGCTAGAAATATGCGTTAAGTTTAATTTTTTCTGCTGTATGAGAAAAAGAGACGAACATGGTTAACATTGCACTGCTTTTCCCTCAATCAGTGTGCAGCCACATTTACCTCCTGAGACATAATGATGTGCTATAGGTAAGAAATATCTGCTATCTTCTTATAGGGTTATTGAAGCAATTTGTAAAAAGAGCCAAGTATTATTGGCACTTAAGGAGACTTACTAACTATGTAACAGTCCCTTTTCCTAACACCTAAATTTGGAACCAAATGACGCAATAAAAAAACAAAACAAAACAAAAAAACAGTTTTATTACTGAGAAAATTGGTTGGAGAACACAGCTAGATTTGCAGGCAAGCAAATGACTTTGCTAATGTTGCTCTCCACAATTACTTTATCCCTTCAAACTACAGGACTATCTACCCTGCTGTGCTTACCACATGGCTAAGAGCAAATGGAAATATTAAAAAAGACTTTAGGCAAACAATCAAATGCTGTAGAGAGAATGACCACCAAATAGAATATAATGTGAATAGTACTCCTATGGAGCTATGAAAAAAATAGTCCTGGCCTGAGTCAACCATTCCTTTATCTTCCTCCAGGGAAATTTGAATTTTGAGTGAAGAGTACCACTGAAAAGAGCCCTGAATGTTACTGTAATTGAGTTCCCTCCATAGGGAAACATCAGTCGAGGGAAGATTCAAGTTCCTCCCTCAAGATTTCATTTAATCTGCCAATATTTTCTCACATGACTATTAGTGCAGAGAAAGAAAAATATGTATTATTTACTTCTGAAATTAGTTTGATCTTAGTTGTAACTTCACTCACTCAACTCAAAAAGAAGGAAGACTTATAAAGGTGCTTGGAAAAAATGGGTATATGAAAATTACTAACAGCAAGAATTAACTGAATGCTAAAATTGTGCCCAGCCCTGAAATTGTTGCAACTTTTAGGGATACTTCTGAATCAGACATAGTCTTTACCTCTAAGAAATTTATAATTAAACAGGTTACACAATAATAAACATAAAACAAGTACTAGAGCACAAAATATTAATTATGGCTTAGTGTGATTAACTAAATGCAGCATAAGATAGAGAGCAGCATGGCATATTGCAGAAAGCCTGGCCCTGAAGAAAAAAAGAACTGGTCTCCTGTTGTGCCAAATTGTCTCATGGAGTAATTTTAGGCAAGTCTGATTTAATCTCTTTGAGTTTTAATTTCCTATTCTGCAAAATGAAGGGATCAACGAGAGCTTAAAAGTTCAATTTTTCTAATATGATAGCGATGGAAATAACCTTTAAAATTTTAAATTGATGATGGAATAAATTCAACATATTTTGTTTTCCAAATCAGTGACTGCAAGAAAAAAGTGAAAATAAAGGATAAATTGTTAGGAAGGTAATAATGAAATGCTCAAATAAGGAAGAATAGTCAAAGGGACTAAGAAGGAAATCCAATTATAATGATTTCAAAGGTGGCAAATAATATCTGCTAAGAGGATGACGAGAAAGAGTCATGTATTTGGTGTGATGATTTGGGTCTGGAGTGTCTCACAAAGGATCATGTTGAAGACTTGATCTCCCATGCAGCAATGTTCAGAAGTAGAGTTTTAGAAAGCGGTTGGATCACTAGGGTTCTGGCCTCATCTGTGGGTTAACTATGAGCAATGTTATCTGAATGCGGTAGCAGGAGGTGGTGGAGGTTTCAGAAGGTGGAATCCCATGTGAGGAAGTCTTTTGTTACAGAGGCCTCAGCCAGGAAACTTTTGATGGTTGAGGAAAAGATACTTCCTTTCACCTACAGAGCTCTTCTCTGGACAATGGGAAGAAGAGAAGGAGAGGCCACAATGTGATGAAGATGTGATGAGGAGAAAGGTCTCGCTAGGAAAGATGAAAACACAAAAATTAGAAGACAAACAACAGAGGCTTAGAAGAAGGGAATCTGGCGGGTGGTTCTCTGTGGTAGTCATGTCTAATATCATTAAGGATGCTGATACCTGGTGGAAAATTTAAAATGTCTCCTCTTAGGTACTGTGCTAATTTGGTAGAAAGCTAAAGATTTTCTTCTTTTTGCCCAGGCATAGCATAAAAGCTGATGACACACATGAAAAAGAGTTCTAATGGAGGTCTGAGAGAAGGGATGAGGAATAAGGTCCACCCACAGAGTCATGAGATAGGAAACAGAGAAACTACTAGAGGTGAGATCAAAGACAGAGATTTAACCAATCAGTAATAATTTGAATGTAATCAGGGTATAAAAGTGACAAAGGGAGATTAACTACTTTCTTCTGTAAGAAGTCCAGAAATAATTAGGATAGTAACAAACTCCTAGTCTTGTATTAATCTGTTTTCTGTTACCATAATGAAATGCCAGAGGCTGGATAATTTATATAAAAAATAGGCTTATTTAGCTCACAGTTTTGGAGGCTAAAAGTCTGAAGAGCCACTGTGTTGGCCCTGGTGAGAGTGTCCCTGGCTGTGTCATTTCATGTCAAATAGAATAGCACTTGCCAGAGAGGTAGATCATATCTTCAGATAGGAAAACAGAGCAAAGAAGGATTAAGCCTCCTTTTTTTTTTTTTTTTTTTTTAGTCGGGGAGAACTGAGGATTTAACCTAGGGCCTTGTGCACGCTAGGCGAGTGCTCTGCCGGTGAGCCATATTCCCAGTCCCCCAGGCTTCCTTATTTTATAACAACCCTCTCATGAAAACTATGTTAATCTTTCAAGGGCAGAACTCTTTACTAGATCCCACCTCATAAAGGATCCAGTTTCCGACACATGAACTGTTGGAGGACAAGTCACAGTGGTAGTGGTTGAGATAAAAGGAAAAAAAAAAAACTTAAACCATTTTATTTTTAAAGAAAGAATCCAGGAAGTTGAAAGATTTGAACTTACCTGGATAACAATTTCTTTGAAATGCTTACAGAATATAGGATCTCTCAGACTCAGGTCTCATTTCTGATGGAGAGTTATTTGTTATGTTTAGATAAGCAAACACCATACAAATTTATTGTCAGGAATATATACTTTGGTAAAGGCAATATATTAAGAATGACATCTTTACTTTGGGTAATGATTTTCTCTTCTTGAAATTACATAAATCTTATCTTGTATCCAGTGAGTCATCAAACATTATTGCTAATAGCTCACAAATTGGGATTTGAATTTTATAGCTTGAAATAATTATGTTTGTTGTTCCCGTGTGTGTAGGCGGAAGTACATGCATGTGTACCAGGGAGAGTGTGTGTGCTGTTCAGTAAGAAGGAAGTTAAATTAGTCCACCGAACTAGAAAATGATGGTGTCTTTCTTCCTCTATAATGGATGAAATGTCAACCTAAAGCCAAGGATTTTTAAGATCTCCAAATAAACCTGTGTATTGCTTATGAATTATTCATGATGGATTCTGGGATTTCAGTGCTTGGCACTGCTGACAGAAGAAAATGAAAGACATAAATCAACATGGACACCAACTTTTTTATGTTTAGAAAGTTGATCCCTTTTCAATTTTAATTTTTTTTTTTTATTGAGCTATGTGTCTATCATGAGCTTACCTCAAAAATAATATTTGGGGACACTAGTCACTGTTTTAGAGAAGTATTTGATGGCAGCATTCACAACAGATGGTAGCTTATACTTTCTACTGAGCCTCTCAAATGGCTTTGCTTTCAGAAATGGCAGTAAGTGAGGTGCTATAAAAGCAATTCCAAATCTGTCAGGTTGGGCTTATTTTCATAAATAATTGTCTAATAACACTTATTTAAATTGTATTGGCATCATAGTATGCTCATTCTTAATATAATACTCTTAAGTTTAACTTATCCTTTAAAATTCTATTAATACCATTTTCTAGTTTCTGGCTGTTTTTAGACATAAATATAAAGCTAGCTTCTTTTAGCTTGCCCTGATGAAGCAACATTGATTACTTTAGTTCCAATATATCTATTAAAATTGAACATACATTATTTCCATGATATTGATTAACTCAGTTGTGTTCAAAGCTATTGAGCCAATTGTGGAGAGAAACTGTCAAAAATTTTAAAAAAGGGGTCTTGTTGAGAAAGTTTTTACCTGTGCCTATGTGTTGAAATGTTGGCATATGCCCTCTTCAAGTAGCTTCAAGGTCTCTGGCCTGACTTCCAGGTCTTTGATCCACCTTGATTTGAGTCTTGTGCAGAGTGAGAAAGTGGGGTTTATTTCCATTTTCCTGCATATGCTTAACCAGTTTTGCCAACACCATTTGTTAAAGAGGCTATCTTTTTTCCAGTGTATGTTTTTGGCTTCTTTGTCAAAAATCAGTTGACTGTAAGCACATGGGTCTGTTTCTGGATCTTCTGTTCTGCTCCATTGGTCTGTGTGTCTGTTTTTGTGCTAATACCATCCTGTTTTTATTACTGTGGCTTTGTAGTACAGTTTGAAGTCAGGTATTGTAATACCTCCTGCAAGGATCTTGTTGCTAAGAATTACTTTGGCTATCCTGGGCTTTTTGTTGTTCCAAATTAATTTAAGGACTGATTTTTCTATGTCTGTGAGGAGTGACCTTGGTAATTTCATGGGTATTGCATTGAATCTGTAGATCACTTTTGGGAGGATGGTCATTTTGATGATATTTATTCTGCCTATCCAAGAGCATGGTAGATTTTTCCATCTTCCTTATTGAGGTCTTTTACCTTTTTGGTTAGGTTTATCCCTAAGTATTTTATTTTTGGGGTTGAGGAAGATCAATACATGGGATTGCATTAAACTGAAGAGCTTATGTGCAGCAAAGGAAACTATCAAGAACCTCACGGAGTGGGAGAAAATTTTTGCCAACTACTCTTCTGATAGAGGACTAATATCTAGGATATACAGAGAACTCAATAAACTCACAGCTAAGAAAACAAATAACCTAATCAAAAAAATGGGCAAAGGATCTAAATAGACACTTGACAAAAGAAGAAATACAAATGGCCAATAAATGTATGAGGAAATGCTCAACATCATTAGCAATCAGAGAGATGCAAATCAAAACTACCTTGAGATTTTACCTAACTCCAATCAGAATGGCAACTATCAAGAACATAAACAACAACAAATGCTGGCAAGGGTGTGGAGAAATTGGAACCCTAATACATGGTTGGTGGGATTGCAAATTAATGCAACCACTTTGGAAAACAATATGGAGGATCCTCAGATGAATGGAAATGAACCTACCATATGATCCAGCAATACCACTTCTGGGTATCTACCCAAAAGAATGGAAACCAAACTATCAGACCAATGCATGTGTATCTATGTTTATAGCTGCACAATTTACAATTGCCAAACTATGGAACCAGCCAAGATGTCCATCAACAGATGAATGGATTACAAAACTATGGGATATGTACACAATGGAATTTTACTCAGCCATAAAGAAGAAAAAATCATGTTATTTGCAGGGAAATGGATGGAATTGGAAAACATTGTGTTAAGTGAGATTAGTCAATCACAAAAAGTAAAAAATCATATGTTCTCTCTAATATGTGGAAGTTAGGGAGAAAATGGGACATAAGAGGGACTCCAGATGAAAAAGGAGAATCCTGAGGTGAGCAAAGAATTTGACTTAACGAAAGGTGATGGGAGGAGGAGGACTCCCTAATGCACATGATATACTTTCATGAATACATCAAAGTCAATCATTAAACTGAACTTGAGAAGGAGGGAGGAGGAGGGAGTGGCATGGGATTTGGGGAAGGGTTAAATGAGAAATGTGAGCATGTATGCCTTTACCTTTACCAGCTTGTACCTAACAAAGATGTATGATTACAATGCACCAATTAAAAATAAATAAATAAATTTTTAAAAAATAAAAAAGGAACAGTCTTAGAATCGCATGGCCATTGGCGTGACTGCATGAGGAAGCTGTAGCTTGTTTTGCATTTCTTTTAGAAAATTGGATATAAACGATGCTTCCTCATTTTTCTGGATTTTGGTTTGGAAGCAAAGTGGTAAAGTAAAAAGAGCATGGACATTTACGTTTCCATATGTGGGCTCAAGTTTTAGTTATTGCTTTTACTACCTAGTTGACCTTAGACAATTTGCTATTCTTTATGAGCCTTGGATTTCCAGTCTATAAAATGGAGCTAATACTATTTCAATTATGAGAATTATGTGCTTATGAATATAAAATATATATTTAATATATATTTAATTTTACATAAGCACTTGGTTATCACTCCCAGAGTGATTTGATATTATTGCTTAAAGCTCAGCTGCATTCTGGACTTTTCCAGCTTGACTATGAAACTCTTTCCTCTGCTGGATAAAGCACCCAGGCATCTCCAATCCCCACTAGAGTTTCACTTGGCGTGCAGAGAAGCAGGAGCATATTGTGTAACCTCTAAATGTCTGACACTTAGCAGTATCTATCACATGTAATTATTAAAAAATAAATGTTTATTTACTGTCTATTCAGTAAGTATTTCATTTTTGCCTAAGCTAGTTAAAATTAAGTTTCTGTATTTTTCAGATGGAGTCTTGTGAAATGCAGACATTAAGTATTAATTGATTAATTAATACTTAATATCTGCACACGCTTGTAATCCCAGCATTCGGGAGGCTGAGACCGGAGGATCAGGGTTCGAGGCCAGCCTCAGCTACCTAGTGATGCACTCCGCAACTTAGTGAGACTCGGTTTCAAAATAAAGAATAAAAAATAGGGCTGGGGGTATAGCTCGGAGGTAGAATGCCCCTGAGTTCAACCCCCAGTACCGCAAACAAGCAAACAAAAAAGTGGAATATTTCATTGGTTGATCATCAAATGCTGAATTAACTGAGCTAAGGGAAGGTGGGAGACTGTGAGTCTCATCATTCCAGTCTTTGATATTTGTTAGTGAAGCTGCTATTTAAACTATTTGGATCTCTTTATGGAACAGGCTAAAAAAATATCAGGTTATTGGAATATGCTGGTTACCCTTCCTGTCTGTAGTACTTTGAGAAAGACAAAAACTACTCCAGATTCCAAATAGTCATATTAAAGTGGGTTGAGGATCACCAAGAAGGTATATAGGCTTCGTTAAATAAACTCTATTTTAGCTGAACCTAGCAATCAGAGGCAAGAAAGCTCCTCTTGTTTTATACTATATCCCTAGGAAATATTATCCATTCACTTTATAGCTTTAGTCCTGTTTTACTCTCAGGCTCCAGATCTATATAGGCAATTATCACATCCACAGCCCACTTTTGCCAGGGTAATAGGGTAGGTTGCAGAAAGGCCAAGCAATTGTCCAGAGACAGCATCTGAGATGTGATGTATTGGGGAAAGTTTACAAGAGACCAGTGGTAACAGGCAGGCAAAGAGCACCTCTGTTCCCCATTGTGCTTTGCGGAGCAGGACCTCCTCTCCCTCATGGTACTTGATCAGTGGCAGCAGGCTGGACAAGTGACAAGTGTCCTTTCCACAATGCCCTTAGTTCCACATCAGTCCCCACTCAGAGAGGGGTTTTATATGTTAAGCTGAAGAAGCAGTGACATTATCATCATCAGGTGGCTCAGTTTGCTTGTATGACGAGCATGTATGAAAACAGCGTTTTACAGGCAATACTACCTTGCCCTAGTTCTCTGTGTGCATAACAGAAAGTCCAGGTCCTTTAAGATAAAACGTTTCTGTATTTTTCAGGCCCAGGCTTGCTTTCATTGTTGATATTTGGCTAGGTTTTGGGGAACAGAAAGAGTGCATTCAGAGGCATGGTGTTTGCGATCCTCCTTTTTTCTTTAGGGATGATACAGCAATAGACTATTAAATTTTTTCAATACTTGAATTTCCAAAGGAACCCCAAACTGAATATGCCCAAAATTGAACTTCTAATTCTTGCCTTTCACTTGCTACCTCCTACCTTGCTCCTCTTCCAGGTGTCCTATCCCCCTAAAAGTGCACTGACTTCCATTTGATTGTATGCATCATGAAACAAGATTCAATCTAGCTTCCTCCCTCTCCTTTACCATCTGTGTTAGTTTTCTCTTGCTGCAACATGTAACCACACATTTAGTGGCTAAAAGTAAGATTAGTTTATTATCTCACAGTTCTGTATATCAGAGGTCTGGCACCATGTGGTTGGATTCTCTGCCTAGGGTCTCAATGGGCTGAAATAAAGTTATTAGGTCTGCAATTCATATACGGGTCTTGGGGCCCTTTTCCAAACTCATAGTGGTTGACAGAATTCATCTCTTTTATGTGGCCATATCTTTTATTTTTACTTATTTTATTTTTTTTATTGGTACATCTTAATGGTGGCCATATCTTTTATGTGACCCTCTCCATCTTGGAGACAACACTGTCACACATCAAGTTCCTAGGCATTAAATGCCTTCAATATCCTCTTTTTCTATAGCTCTCTCTGTCTTTCCTTTATCTTCTTTCAAGAGTATATTCATGAGTTCTGCTATACAATCTAGATAATATCCCTATTGAAGTTCAGCCAATGAGCAATTACATCTTGCTTTTTTTTTTTTTTTTTTTTTTTTTTTTTTTTTTTTTTTTTTTTTTTTTTTTTTTTTTTT
>PVLC010025867.1:0-23243 GCA_004027655.1 Graphiurus murinus | reverse complement strand
CTCCGTTCTTTGGAGCAGAGGACAATCCCTTCTAAAATGTCCAAGCCGGCCGCACTGAAAACAGGCTCTCTTTTCCTTTGTATAACTGCCTTTCTGATTTTCTCTAAGGCCTTGCGTTATGGCAGCCGCCAAGACCTGCCCCTGAATTACGGTCTCATTAATATCTCGACAAATTTTGATCCAAGTCTGTAGGTCTTTGTTTTTCCAAGGCTGAATAGCTTCCCTGCAGGGCTTATTTGCCTGCTCATAGGCTAGTTGTTTAACCAGAGGCATAGCCTCGTCCAGACTTCCGAATACTCTACTGGCGGTCTGGATCATACGATCTACGAAATCAGCGTAGGGCTCGTTATGCCCCTGTATAACCTTGGATAATTGCCCCTGCAGGTCTCCTGATCTATTCAACGATCTCCAGGCCTTAACTGCTGCAGCATTAATTTGATTATAAACTTCAGGGGGGTAGCCTTTTTGGTTGCCATAGCCCACAAAATTTCCCATCATGAGCATATCTAAGTTCTATGCCGCGTGTCCCGACGCCAAATTACGTCGAGCTGCATCTAAACACAGCTCCTGCCAAGAGGACTTCCACAGGAGATACTGCCCACCAGATAACACAGCGCGAGCCAAATTAGACCAATCATCTGGAGCCATAGCTTTTAACGCAAGGGATTCAACCATTGCCATAGTGAAGGCAGCTTGAGGCCCATATTGCATTACCGCCTCTTTTATCTGCTTCACGCACTTGAAGTCTAATGGTTCATGAAACCTTTGCCTTTCCCCATCCTGAAACACGGGGAAAATACTCTGGCTAACAAATTCACCCCATCCTTGTGGCTCCGTTCTTATCTGTGGATTATATGGTGGAGGCAGAGCAGGTGGCGCTGATGGTCGCACCTCATTTATCCTTAACTTCCCCCACATTCTTCCAGCAAGTCCTCTTTTGTTTGCTTGCTTGCACCTGCCGTCATCATTCTATACTCTTAACTCTTTTCCAGATAGTTCTTCAGTCTCCTCACCTGAGCTAGCTTCCCCCCCTGAGGCTGTGCAAGACAACTCTTCCTTAACGCTTTCCAGCTCCTCAGCCCCCTTTCTCACAGCTGCTTGACATTTTTCCTTGGGACTGGCTAAACAAGTTCGAACCAAAGCCCAAATGGGCAAAGTTCCGAGGGGCAACGAGCTCTCCCGTTCCACTTTCCTTAAGTCCTCTCCTAGATGTTCCCATTGATATACAGTTAGTAACCCTTCCTCCGTAAACCAAGGGGCTACCTTCATAACCATGCGGCAAAATCGCCGTAGGGTGTCTATTTTCACCGCAGTTCCTCCCGTTCGGAGCAGCTCCCCCAGGGTCTACTCCATGTCACGCTTGGAAACCTCTGATCCCATAGCTACTTCTAAATTTTAAACTATACTACTTTTAAAACTCAGTTGCTACACCGCAGACTGTCCTATTTCATTGCCTCACCACAAACTCTCATATCTCGTTGCTTTACCGCAAACTCTCGTTACTTTACTGCAAACTTTCATATCTCGTCGCTACTCCTCGACCCTTCATATCTTGTTGCTTCACAGCAAACTTTCCTATCTGGTCGCCTTCCTGCGACCCTCAACCAGGCCTGCCTTCCATCACTTCCCTCGTGACCCTCAAATCACAATATCCGTCGCCCAACGCGACCTTCGATTCTGACGCTGTATAGCCGTTTCCTTGACTTATAAACTTTGATAAAAACTAAATTACAAGTACTTGTACTATACTATTTTCAACATCTGTCGTCGCCCGTGACTTGGGCCTCGGGATACTCGAGTTTCGAGGCTCCCTAGTACGGGCCACCACTTATCGGGTGCCCCAGGCTGAACCCTCAGCCATGAGGCCCCAATAAAAGACGCTGGCTAAATATTACTGGTTCGAACCTCTTTTATTATCTCTCTCTTTCTGGGATCAAGAGCGTTGCACAAATGATAACAAACACAGTGCAGAGGTCGTCTTTCCAAATAGTGCTTTTCCTACAGACTTCCAATAACCCCTCTCTCTAGCAACCCGACTTCCACTAGCAACCCACAATCTTTCTTCCTAGGACTTCCCCAGCAACCCAGCCAACCTCTTCCCAACCGCTTCTTCTTCCCAAACACTTCCTCCCAGAACTTCTCCCAGCAACCCAGCCCAGCAAATTCCCAATCAGCCTTTCCCCAGCAGCTCTCTCTCTAGGCGAGAGGTGGAGGCTTTTAAAGCTGCGCAGGGCCTAAGCCACGAGGCATCTCATACAGCTCTCACCTGGGCCGGCCATGAGTCTGGCGTGCTGGTGCATGCGCTCTGGCGTAGCACAGCCCCGGGATGTTATTCACCTGCAGCTGCTTCTGGCACTCTGCCAGGCGCCATCTAGAGGCGAGGTCCAGCTGGCCAGTCTAGGCCCCCGACAATTGGGTTATTTGTTTTTCTAGTGTAAAGTCTTTTTAGTTCTTTGTATATTCTAGATATTAATCCTGTTTCAGAGGGATAGCTAGTAAAGGTCTCCCATTCCATAGGCTTTCTCTTCAGACTCTTGATGTTTTCCTTTGATGTGCAGAAACTTCTTTGTTTAATGCCATCCCACTTATTAATTCTTGTTTTAATTTCCTGAGCTTTGGGAGTCTTGCTGAGGAAGTTTCTACATATACCTATATGTTAGAGTGCTGAATCTATGCCTTCCTGTAGTAGCTTCACTATCTCTGGTCTAACTTCCAGGTCTTTGATCCATCTCGAATTGATTCCTGTTCAGAGAGGTACGGATATAGTTCCAGTTTTCTACAAATGGATAACCAGCTTTCCCAACACCATTTAGTTAAAAAATTGTCTTTCCTTCAGCATATGTGTTTGGCCCCTTCGTAGAAGATCAATTGGCTATAAGTGTGTGTATTTGTTTCTGTATCTTCTGTTCCATTTGTCTATGTGCCTGTTTTTGTGCCAATACCATGCTGTTTTAATTACTATAGCTGTAGTATAATTTGAAGTCAGGCATTGTGATGCCTTCTCCATGGTTTTTATTGCTGAGAATTGCTTGACTATTCTGGGTCTTTGTTTCTCCATATGAGATTTATGATCGAGTTTTCTAGGTAAGTGAAGAATGACATTGGTATTTTCATAAGGATTGCATTGATTCTGTAGATCACTTTTGGTAGAATGGCCATTTTAATGATATTTCTTCTGGGTATGCAAGAGCAAGTGAGATTTTCCAAAATCATCTAAAATTTCTTTCCTTAGTGTTTTATCATTTTAATTGGAAAGATCTTTTACCTCTTTGGTTAGGTTTATTCCTGGGTATTTTATTGGTTTTGTGGTTATTGTGAATGGAATTGTTTTCTGTATTTCTTTCTCCTTGGGTTCATAGTTGGCATATAGAAAAACTACTGATTTTTTTAGGTTGATTTTGTATCCTGCTACTTTGCTGAATTTGTTAATCAACTATAGTTGTCTTTTGAGTTTTTTGGGTCTTCTAGATATAAGATCATGTCATCTCCAAATAAAGATAATTTTAATTCTTCTTTTCCTATTTGAATTTCTTTGATATCCTTCTCTTGTCTCATTACTCTGGTAAGAGTCTCGAGGACTAGATTGAAAAGGAGTGGTGATAGTGGGCATCCTTGTCTTGTTCCTGATTTTAAAGGGAATTCTCGCACTTTTTCCCTGTTCGGTATGATGTTGGCTTTGGGTTTATTGTGTATGATCTTGAGATATGTTCCTTCTATTCCCATTTTCTGCAGTGTTTTTAATATGAATGGGTGTTGAGTTTTGTCAAATGCTTTTTCAGAGTCTATTGATAGGATCATGTGATTTTTGCTTTTAGTTCTATTTGTATGGTGAATAACATGTATTTATTTGCATAACCAACTAATTTTCTTTTCTTGAGGTTTCTTTATTTGGTTTTCGTATTTATGTGGTACTGAACTCATAGAAGGAGTTTGGAAGAATTCCATCTCTTTCGATTTCACGGAATAACTTGTGAAGAATTGGGAGTAGTTCTTCTGTAAAGGTTTTCTGGAATTCAGTTGGAAACCCATCTGAACCTGGGCTTTTATTTGATGGCAGGCTTTTTATTGCTGTTTCTATTTCTTTGCTTGCTATTGGTTAGTTTAGGTGTTCTATATCCTCTTGGTTCAATTTAGGTAGGTTGTATGTGTCCAGAAGTCTGTCGATTTCTTAAGTGTTTTCCAGTTTATTGGAATATAAATTTTCAAAATCGTTTCTGATGATCCTCTGAATTTCCCCATTGTCTGTGTGATGTTTCTTTTTTCATTTCTGGTTTTAATAATTTGGGTTGATTCTCTCTTTCTTTTGGTTAGATTGGTAGGGGTTTGTCAATCTTGTTAATCTTTTCAAAGAACCAGCTTTTAGATTTGTTGGTCATATGTATTGGTTTTTTATTCTCTATTTCATTAATTTCTGTTCTAATTTTAATTATTTCCTGCCTTCTGATGGCTTTGGGAATGGACTGTTCCTGGTTTTATAGGTCTTTGAGGTGTGTCAATAGGTTGTTTATTTGGTCACTTTCTGTTTTTCATATGTGGGCACTCAGTGCTATAAATTTTCCTCTTGACATCGCCTTCAGAATGTCCTATAGATTTTGTTACATTGTGTCTCTATTTTCATTTAATTCCAGGATTTTTAAAAAATTTTTCCCCTTATTTTTCTTCTGATGCATTCCTCACTCAAGAATGTATCATTCAGTCTCCATGTATTTATGTAATTTCTTTTTTTCTTCCTGTTGTTGATTTCTACTTTAATTCTATTGTGATCTAAAAAGATACAGGGAATTATATCTTTTGACTTTGCTGGTGCTTTTTTTGTGGCCCAGGATGTGGTCTAATTTGGAGAATGTCCCATGGGCAGCTGAGAAGAATGTATATTCAGTTGTTGCTGGTAGAAATATTCTGTAGCCGAGCATGGTGGCGTACACTTGTAATCCCAGCATTTGGGAGACTGAGACTGGAGGATCCAGGTTCGCGGCCAGCCTCAGCTACCTAGTAAGGCACTCCGCAACTTAGGGAGACCTTGTTTCAAAATAAAGAATAAAAAAATAGGGCTGGGGGTATAGCTCGGTGGTAGAAGACCCCTCAGTTCAATCCACAGTACCGCAAAAAAAAAAAAAAAGAATTTCTGTATATGTCTGTTAGGTCCATTTAGTTTATGGTGTTCTTTACGTCTGAAGAGTCTTTACTCATCTTTTGTCTGGAAGATAGTTCTAGTGGCTTAGGTGGTGTGTTGAAGTCTCCCAATATTATTGTCTTTGGATCCATTTGAGACCTGATGTCCCAAAGAGTTTGTTTTACAAATGTGTGTGCACCCACATTTGAGATGTAAATGTTTAATATCATTATATCTTTTTGCTAGATTGTTCCTTGTATTAATAAGAAGTGCCCAGCTTTGTCTTTTTTGATGTGTTTTAGCTTAAAGTCTGTTTTGTCGGATGAGCATTGCTATTCCTTCCAGTTTTTTTGTTTTGTTTTGTTTTGTTTTTGCGGTACTGGGAATTGAACTCAGGGGCATTTTACCTCTGAGCTATACCCCCAGCCCTATTTTTTATTCTTTATTTTGAAACAGGGTCTCACTAAGTTGTGGAGTGCCTCACTAGGTAGCTGAGGCTGGTCGCAAACCCGGATCCTCCAGTCTCAGCCTCTCAAATGCTGGAATTATAAGTGTGCGCCACCATGCCCGGCGCCCTTCCAGTTTTTTGGGTCCCCATTTGTATGGTATATCTTTTTCCATCCTTTCATCTTTATCATATGGATATCTTTGACTGTAAGGTGAGCTTCTTGCAAGCAGCATATAGTTGGATTATGTTTTTTATCCACATTGCCAATCTATGTCTTTTAAGTGGGGAAAGACCTTTGACTTTCAGTGTTATTATTGAAGTATGATTTTTGTTTTCATTTGTGTTCCATATTCTGTTTAATGTAGTGTTATTTTTCCTTTGTTTAGTTGACTACCTGGTAGAGTTTGCCTCTTCTCTAGTTCTGGAATTTGCTTCAGTTTTCTTTATCATTCATTTCTGTAAGTATTTTCTCTAATACTGGCTTGGTAGTCTTTTTTTTTTTTTTAATTGAACTCGGGAGCATTCTAACTCCGAGCTATACCCCCAGCCCTATTTTTTATTCTTTATTTTGAAACAGGGTCTCACTAAGTTGCAGATGGCCTCACTAGGTAGCTGAGGCTGGCCATGAATCCGTATCTCCTGGTCTCAGCCTCCCAAATGCTGGGATTACAAGTGTGCACCACCACGCCTGACTTGGTAGTCTTTTTTTTTATCAAGAATCTGCTTATCTTGGAATATTTTTTATCTCCATCAATTTTGAATGATATATTTGCTGGATATATCAGTCTTGGTTAGAAGTTGTTTTCTTCCAGGGTCTAAAGTACTTCATACCAGTCCTTTCTGGCATTCATGACTTGGATTGTGAAGTATGGAGTGATTTTTTTTTTATTGATTTGTACCTGAATATCACCCATTCTTTTGTTATCACTGCTTTTAAGATTCTTTTCTTAGCCTCTCTGTTAGTCATTTTGATTATTCTGTGGCATGGGGAGGTCCTTCTTTGATCTTGTCTTAATGGTGTTCTGTATGTTTCCTACACATGGATGTCCAAGTCTTTTTCTATGCTTGGAAAATGTTCTGAAATTATTTCTCTGAAGAGGTTTCAGATACCCTTGGTCTGTGCTTCTTGACCTTCTTTAATGTCTTTTATCCATAAGTTAGGACGTTTCATATTGTCCCATATTTGTTGGATGCTTAGGTTGTGTTGTTTTAATGTCTTCTGCATACTGTTGACTGTGCTTTCAATTTTGGATGAACTGTCTTCCAAGAGTTATACTCTGTTTTTCATGTGGTCTAGCCTGCCAGATTTGATGACTGTTGGCTGTCTTCAATTCATTTATTGACTCCTTCATTTCATTCAAAACCTCTTTCTGGTTCTTTCTTAAATCCTCCATTTCCTCATTTCCTGTACACTTTCTTTGAGTCCTTTCATCATATTGAAGATCAAAATTCAGCAGATCAGTGATGGTGATCTCCATTGTTGTTGAGTTATAGAAATTTATTATTTCCTCATTATTCCTTGTTCTCATATCTTCAGAGTTCTCGGGTTTGTGTTTCTTTTTTTTTTTTTTTTTTAACTCAGGGGCATTCTACCTCTGAACTATACCCCCAGCCCTATTTTTTATTCTTTATTTTGAAACAGGGTTTCACTAAGTTGCGGAGTGCCTCACTAGGTAGCTGAGGCTGGCCTCGAATCCAGATCCTCCGGTCTCAGCCTCCCAAATGCTGGGATTTTAAGCGTGCGCCACCACGCCCGTCTCGGGTTTGTGTTTCTGTTATCTTGGCATCTTCTTCCTCTTTGTGTGTGAGTCCTTTATTTATTTGTTATCCCTTTACTCTAATATGGTTTATGCTAGGGGTGTATTTTTGCCTCTCCCAATCTGACTCAGACAATCCAACTTTAGATTTTGTCCCCCAGAGCCTCTTTAACTAGATATAGTTCTTAGGGCGAGCAAACAAGAGTCTCTGCTTGGGTACAGGCCACTATGCTCTCCTCGCGCAGTCTCCACAGGGCCAGAGACTATGATGTTCTGTTCAGATCCTGCAGCCTGCTGGTTGAGACTTAATGCCAGAGACCACTGCTGCTCTGCTGATTATGCTCGTGTGATACTGCTGATTGCTGACCTCTGGCCTCTGTGACCTGTGAGCTTAGTCTCAGCAATGTTGGCGATTGCTATATTCTGAACTTATGGCCTGGTTTGCTGAGCTTTGATGGCCTCTGGGACACCACTCCACGGTTACTTTCTGGAAGTCTCTGGGAGCCGTGGTACCGGCAGCCACCCACTTTGGTGCTGCCTTACTAAGATGGCACTGCCTCCAGGCTTTGTTCCCCAGGTGGTTTGCATGGAAAGTTTTACAGTCATCTGCTCTTTCTTCTAATTCTGGTTCTGCTACTTTTCCACTTTTGTTGTTGTTGTTGTTGAGTTTTTCACTGCTTTTCTTCCTTTGTCGAAAAGTTGACTTCCCAGTGATTGAGTTCCGATTCTCAGCACGCCCGAATCCTGCTGTCTCCAAATTGCCATATTTTCTCTAGTGTTGTTGAGCACTGCTCCGAATCTCTGGAGGTCAGCTTGGCTTGTGCTGCCGCAGGTTCTGGCTGGGCATCCAGGCAATAGGATCTCTGTGGAATGCGGGGCAAGGTGGCGACCACTTACAATTCAGATGAGCTTCCACTGCAGTTGCAGATGTTGTTGACTTCTTTGCTGGAGGTCTCTGGAGGCCAAAGTGCCAGTGCCATAGTGCTCCTACCCTGCCAACATATTTATTTAGAAACGACTTTAAGTTGCTAAGAACTTGCTTAGTTGCCGAAGCTGACCTTGAACCTGCAATTCTTTTGTCTCAGCCTGCCAAAGTACTGGGATTACAGGTGTGTACCACCACACCCAGCTTCTTTCTGTGTGTGTGTGTGTGTGTGTGTGTGTGTGTGTAGGGGGTACTGGGGATTGACCCAGGAGGGGTGCTCCACCACTTAGCTACACCCCCTTTTAATTTATTTTTAGACAGAGTCATGATAAATTGCCCAGGCTGGCTTGAACTTGTGATCCTCCTGCCTCATCCTCCTGTGTAGCTAAGATTACATGCATATGCTACCAGACTCTACTTAAATTTCCCCTTTTTCTTATTTTAACTCCTTCTCTTGTGATGAGAAGTCTTGTTCTCATTATCCATAATATGTATTTTCTTGATCCTAGAATATACTTAAAGTAGTTTTAGAATTATTACCTCATAGTTCTATTGATAAACTAACTGGAATACAATATTTGTGTGTAGTTCTTTTTTTCCTTTGGCATAAGATTGAGAAAAAATCTTACATATTTATAATGTACAATATGAATATTTGATATATGGATACATTCTAGAATGACTAAATTAAGCTAGTTGTCATCTATATTACCCCACATATTCTGTCTTTTGTGGTGTGAACACTTAGAGTCTATTCTCTTAAATGAGCATGGTGGCACATGCTTGTATTCCCAGTACTTGGGAGGTTGAGACAGGAGGATTGTAGGTTGTAGCCTATTCTCAGCAACCTAGTGAGACAGTCTTTTAAAATAAATAATAAAAAAGTCTTGGGATATAGATCAGAAGTAGAATGCTTCTAGGTTCAATCCCCATTACTGAAAATTGCTAACTATAGTTACCATGATGTACACTAGATCTTTTGAATTCAATCCTCTTGTCTAGATATTTGGTGTCTTTTGTCTAACATCTCCCCAACCCATCTGGCTCTCAGCCTCTAGTAACCACCATTCTACTCTCCACTTCTAAGAGACCAACGTTTTAAGTTCCACATGTGAGAGATCATGCAGTGTTTGTCTTTCTATGCCTGGCTTACTTCACTTCACATAATGTCCTTCAAGTTCTCCATGTCACATATATTGTGCACAGTAGTTCTTTTTATCTTTAGCTTGAAGGTATATATCAGATACTGTTTCTTCCTTCCCTCTTTTCCTGGAGACTGAAACTAGGGCCTTTTACCTCTAGTCTCTACCCTCAATTCTTTTTATTTTATTTTTGAAACAGGGTCTCATTAAGTTGTCATGCACTGGCCTCAAAACTATGATCCTCTTGTCTCAGCCTCCCATGTACTGGTATTACCAGCATGAGCCCTGTGCTCATCAGCTCAAGTATTTTTTATGGTACTAGGGATTGAACCCAGAGGCATTCTACCTCTGATCTATACCCCCATACCCCCAGCCTTGTTTTTTTTTTTAAATTGGGTCTTACTAAATTGCTAAAGCTGGCCCTGAACCTTCAATCCTCCTATCTCAGCCTTCTAAGTACTGGGATTACAGGCATACACCACTGTGCCTGGCTAAAATGCTATTTTCTGAAAAGTTGTATTTCCCCCTTTTCTACACTTCAATATCGTTAGTTTACTTAATATTTAGGTTAATTTTTTAAAAGAGATTGGTCTGGTTGTACCTTCCAGGATGGCCTGAAATTCAATTAAAAATATGTGGAAAGTAGGGCCCAGAGAGATTGTATAACTTGTCTTGATTGTAAACCTTGTCTCCTAGGTTAGGAACTGACAGCATATTTCTACCATAGGTCTATTTAAGTCCAGGAATCCTTTTATGTCATAATTGGGGTCTATCGGGTCTTACAAATGAGAAGGAATGGTTATTTTTTTTTTACCTCCTGTTAGTAGGAGGCCCCTTGAAGATTTGTCATACAAATCTGCCTTGTAATCTGACCTTATTCCAAAAGATTAGTTTGCCTAGCGGGTTTTTGCCTGCAATTCAAGCTGCTGCCACCAGATGGAAGAAATGCTCTGTTATGGAGAACAAAATAAGCATTAACAGGGGAAATGGTGACCAATGGTCGGTTATTGGCATATCCCTGTTTCCATTAAAGGAGACTATGGTTTATTTATGAAGATAATATCCTCTGTCTTCATTAGTATTTTGTATCACTTGTCATGTTAGTTACTGACATAGGATGATTCCTTTTATATTGTTGCATTTTGCCCCAAGGGGATGTCTAATATTTTCAACCTTCCATGGAAGAGCCAAATCTTCTCTTCCTTTTTCTTGTCATTATATCTCCAAATTGTTATTTTCCTACTCCTGGAGTACTTCAGCAGCAGCAGATCTTCTTGTCTTCTGTTTCTCCATTCAGTCCTCCTCATATAATCCAACTAGATTGAAGTTTAAAAATCCTACTCTCCAATTTGTCCCCTAGAAACATTAAAATCAGTTGTCTGAGCATTAACCCATCTTTTAAGATACTTCCCCAATCTGACCATTTCTTACCATATATTTTTAAAATATGTACTGCCTTGCCTTCATTCCTGATATCAATATATTTTATTCATCTGTAAGACCTAGTTCAACTCTGTCTTTATTCAGTCAACAAATATGTTTTGAATGTGTTACTATGTGGCAAGCACTGTTGTAGTCACTGAGGATTCACCATAGAGTATGACAGGCAATGTTCCTATTTGTGTGTAACTTACATTATTGTTAGAGAGGCAGACCCCTCCTTCTCATGAGGTACTCCATGATCCTCACTCACCTCTGCCTTCTCTAGCCTCAGATCACTTATTTTTTTTATAAAGTGTGACTTCAGAAATGCTGCCAGTAATATTTTACACTGTTAGAACTAATAGATACAAATGAGTGTTGCTCTTACAGGTAATGACAGTGGAGGGTCTGACATTTATTTTCATGCTGCATGGATAATTCAAAACATGTAGACCACATTTATTTACATCCTCCAGATTCTGTAGTACATTTATCTAAATAGCCTCAGTATGACAGATGCATATCTTTTGAAGATGCATTTAATTTTTAAAAACGGCCTCAAGTCTCCCAGAACTCTGTCTGATGAATTGACTATATAAAAATATGTGACAGAATAAAGGACACTGGTTTTCTGACATGGTTCACAAATGAACCATGAACTCTTCAAAGTGCTTTCTAAAGAGAAGTCCAGATGTATCATGAACAACTAACAAAAGCACTTAAATAAGCTTATAGCTTATTTTGAAGGATAACACTCATTTAAAGTTCTAGTTATAGTTTAGCCTGAAGACATTAATTTCAGTATGTTATAGTCACATTCAGTAGCTTTTATCTGCCTTATCAATTCCCAGCATGTATTTTTTATCTTTTTAGTATTTCTCTAATTAAATGGTAAGTCTCTTAGAAGAAAGTTGGGTTTTTTTGTTGTTTTTTGCTGTCACTAACAGTGCCATATTTGCATATGGTAGGTTCACAACAATAATATATAGATTTTTTGATGAGGCAGTAAAAATAGTAGTAAAGCATTAATTGATAAATGTTAGTGTCAACATAATCTATAATAATTTCTTAACTATTTGTTGTTATTAATCAACTTTAAAATATACATTCATAGTATGTTATATAGGTCAATGATGATTTTGCAAATCCAATTGGTGTTTAAGGTACAGTATTATTGTTAGGTGTTTATATTGGATGAACATTTCTTACTTGGAAGAAGAATAGCAAGAGGTTCCCACAAAGTAAGTTTGGGGCAAAAGTTCTTCTTAATGTATATTCATCATTTGTTTCCTTGCATCAGTAGAATAGAGATTTATTGCCTTCTGACTTTAGCAGAATTTAGCAATAACTTTAGACTGTTGACATACAATTTCTGTTTTCATGTAGAAAGTTGATCAAGTGGAAATATTAACCCTAGTATTATTTTTTCCAGAACCTTTGTTTCATTTTGCCACAGTTTTTGTACCAGTTTTTCTGTGGATTCTCACAACAGGTTGGTGTTCTGAATTATTTATTATAATATAGTTTACATTTGCTGTTACCATATTTCCTTTTAAATATTGGGTTATAGGGAGTAGAAAGGTATGTGTGAAGTAAAATGATTTCTTTTTTTTTTCTGCTTCAACAGTTGGTCTTTCTGACCTGATTTTTGACAGTAGAAAATGTTTTTTGTCTTTTTTCTGCTAATTTTCTTATTCCTTTCTTTTGGAGTGGTTTCTGGTATATCCTGTTGAGAAAACATTTAAAAAGAGTATTTTGATTTCTTAATCAATGTATAACATGTATTTCAGTAGTCCTAAAATGTTAACAGTTTTTTTCATTTTTTTTCCATGTATGGTACTGGGAATTGAACCCAGGTTATTCTACCTCTGAGTTACACCCCTAACCCCCTTTTAAAAATTTGTTGTTATTTTGAAACAGGGTCTTGCTAGGTTGCTGAGAGTCTTGCTGAGTTGCTGAGGCTGGTCTTGAACCTGTGTTCCTCCTCTTGCAGCTTTCCAAGTACAGGGATTACAAGTGTGCACTATCATACTTGGAACAACCTTTCATAATATAAAATCTCACATACCTTGACAGTTTCTTGGGTTGATTTTATAGAAAAACATTGATTTTTTTGAAGCTGGTCAGAAAATGATGATTCCTTGGGAGGTTGAGACAGAAGAATTACAGGTTCAAAGCCAGCCTGGGCAATTTAGTGAGGCTCCCAGCAACTTAGTGAGCCCTGTTTCCAAATAAAAAAATAAAATGGGGGTAGGAGTGTAGCTCAGAGGTAGAATGCGCCCTGTGTTCTATCCCCAGCACCACAGAAAAAAGTCAACTGGCTCTAAGATTCAGAATCAATCTGCTTAGGTTACCTGACTGCTTCGGTTTCTGTAGGAGTTGATATTTACTTCCCTTGTTGCTCAACTCATAGGTACATCCATTTGACAAATATTTCCCAAGCTCAACTTTGTGCTAGGCTAAGTGCTAAGGATATAACTATAACAGTTGACCTAAACAAAAACCTTTACCTTTATGGAAATTATGATACAGTGATGAGTCAGAGACAGACAGTGAGTGGTTACATATATGATGTGAGTTACTAATATGTGCTAATAGAAAGCATAGTAAAGGGATAGTGTGTTACTAGATGAAAATGCTGTTGTTTTAGATGATCTGGAAAGGTGTCTCTGATGAGTCAACTTTTGGGCAGAGACCTGAGGAGCTGAGGGAAGGAATTGTCCTGACATCTTTGAAGAAAACTTTATGTGTAAAAGGAAGGTCTCTCTGAGGAATTGATTGACATGAAGTGCTAAATCTTTCTTTTTGCCTTTGACCTTGTACTGCTGGTGAGGTAGCAACCTTCTTTTTAAGTATTGGTGGAATACATATGGAAAGTATTTTTCAATTCAGAACCACATTAAGTGTTTCTCTAGAACTTGGAGAGCAAGTTGTGAAGAATGAAGAAATGGGACCAGGATTTATTCTAGGATAGAACTTGTCTGTATTTTTTTTTATGAAAAGGAAACATTTGTAACAGGTTTAACAAGAAACAGTGTTTATGAACTAAACCTGTTGTTTGTTTTGGGGACATTTTGTCTCATATAATTGTGTATCAAGAATAACAATTATCTCTCATGTAAACTTAAAGTACCATAGAAAAACAAAAGTAGATTGATGCCTCTTTTGTTTGAATAAAATTTAAGAGAAAATTACACACCAGTCAAATCTGAGTTGTTGTTTTAATTTACTCCTTAATGAAAATGAGTAGTTTCGTATCAAATGTAGTCATCTCTGACATAGTTCTCTCACTTGAGAATTATTAAAAGGAATGCAACACGTTTATATTTTTTAATTCAATGTTATATTTTTGCTGAGCTTAAATCTTGGTTTTTAGAAAGTATGTGGGAAGTACCTCCATGTTCTATGTAGAGCCATCCCTTAATTTTCGTTGAGAATGTTGCATGTATTACTTTTTTCTCTATTGTACACAAGAGTTGCTAGCCCATCCTCTGGGTCCCCCAGCAACTCGTGCATCCCCCCTTCCCCACATACACACATGCTATGCCTCCCTGTCTAGAATTTGAAATTTGAGCTCCTTGGTGGGCAGAAATAATCAGCTTTGCCTCTAGTACTTAGCAGGCACTCAATAAATATTCTCAAGTGAGCTAATGAATGAACTAAAGTTCATTCAAGTTGTTTCCATCCTTCTTGAGTCAGTCTCCATTATGGTAATGATTGTATCTTTAGTAATTAAAATGCATAATTCTCTTCATTGGTGTCACATTTAAGTGCATTTTATTAATCAAAGAGCATTTATATGTGTGAAAAATACTTGTGTACATACACAAATTATCAAAGCCAATTATTCTACTGTGCTGTGCTGAGCACGAGAAGGTGGGGAAGGAGAGGGAGTGGGGTGGGAACTGGAAGAGGGCTCAATGAGTACTGTGTGCATGTATGCCTTTATCACCCTGAACTTCAGCAAGATGTATGATTACAATGCAACAATAAAGAAACACATATATGGGATACTTTTTATTTAGGCCACAGAAAAGAGTTGGAAAACAAAACAATATCCAGCACTATTTAGATATCCTGAACTTGATGAGAACTTTCTTCAGAATGAGATTCATAGAATACCTTAAATTTTTTAATAAAGGAAGATTTCTAATGCCAGTCATACTCCTTCACCCATCCAGTATTTATTGATGCTTTCTCTATGTGTTTTGGGAGAACAAGATTGTCAAACACTCGAGCCAAAGACTACCGGGGGCATATTTTAGTTGATCAAATTTGGTTTATTACTCAGTGGGAGGAGTAAGAACACACCAGAGGAGACTGTAGGGCCTCTCAAGAAGAGAGTTTTAGAAATGCCGTATTATATAATTTGGATTTGTACATAAATAAAACACAGGCTGGCTAGTGCCTGTATTTCATTTCTCTAAGTACTCGGCTTACTTTTTTTATTTGTTTTTATTTCTGTTTGTTTTGTTTTGTTGTTTTTGCGATAGTGGGGATTGAACCCAGAGACCCCCAGCCCTATTTTATTTTATTTTGTCTTGAATCATGGTCTCACTAAGTTGCTGAGGCTCACTGTCTCAGGCTCCCAAGTACTAGAATTACAGGCGTGTGCCATCACACCTGGTTCATCTTAAATTTATTTGGTTTTTGTTGAAATAGCTACTGATTACCTGAATTTTTAGCAACTGAAAATCTTTTGCAAATTTAGTAATGTCTAGTAGAAATAGAGTTTATAGGATGTAACCATTCTGGATAAAATCCTATTAAAGGAAAGGATGTGTTAATATCATAAATCACAAAATGTTAGTTTCTTTTTTATAGTTACCAGGTAAAATGACCTTATTTACAAAAGTTTTTTTGCTATCACAAAAAAACATAAAAAAGGATACTGTCTTGTTTTAGATAGTGACTTTTTCAAATATATCAATATCATCTTGTAGATGATTGTTACAGTACATTTATTTTCTCTATGGTTTGTTGTTTCAGCCACTGTATGATGCTGCTTATCTTACAATGTATAATATCTGCTTCACATCCTTGCCCATCCTGGCCTATAGTCTACTGGAACAGCACATCAACATTGACACTCTGACCTCAGATCCCCGATTGTATATGTAAGTTGGAAACCCCTCAGACTTTCTAAGCTATAAGTTTCTTTTTCATTTGCAAATTGAAAGGAAACAGAAGTGTTCCCTTGGTTTGATTATGTGGTTAAGTTACGAATTTTTAGCTAAAAAAACCAAACCACCTGTTTGGTGGTGCACACCTGTAATCCCAGTACTTGGGAGGCTGAGACTGGAGGAACACAGGTTCAAGGACAGCCTCAGCAACTTAGCAAGTCTCTCAGCAACCTAGTGAGAACCTGTTTCAAAACCAAACATTAAAGCCTGGCATGGTGACACAGGCTTGTAATTAATACCAGTACTTTGGAGGCTGAGACTGGAGGATCCGGGTTTGCGGCCAGCCTCAGCTACTTAGTGAAGGTCTTCTGCAACTTACTGAGACTCTGTTTCAAAATAAAGAGTAAAAAATAGGGCTAGAAGTGTATCTCAGAGGTAGAATGGCTGTAGGTTCAGCTGCCAGTACCACACACACAAAAAAAGGGCTGGGTGTGTAGCGTGAAGGTGGAAATACCCCTGTTCAATCCCTAGTACCACAAAAAAAACAAAGCCAAATAACACAAAAACAGATTAACCAGGCATGGTGGCACACACCTGTAATTCCAGTACTTGGGGAGGCTTAGACAGGAGGATTGCAGATTCAAAGCAAGCCTTAGAATTGTAGCAAGACTCTCAACAACTTATTGAGACCCTGTTTCAAAATAAAAAAATAAAATAGGACTGGTAGTGTAGCTCAGAGATAGAACACCTTTGGGTTCAATCTTCAGTATCACACACATATAAAAAAAGAGCCCACATCATTTGACAGGAGAATGAAATATTTCCTAGATGTAAGTCCTGTACTTGAGTTGTTTGGGAAGCATTTGATTCAGAATCATCAATTCCTACAACATAAAATGGCATTGTCATAGTGTACTCAGTGTCTATATAAAGACACATATTTTAGTTTTTAATTGCCAAAAACACACACACAGATTTTTCGTAGTTTAGAATACTGATCCTACCTATAGTAGATTGACCTAATGAGGTTGTTACCATTTTTCTTATAAACTGCACAAGAAGCATCAGTTGCCCCCTTCATTTTAGCTCTGTTCTAAAACTGTTTTATTGAAAAAAATAATCAACTCATTATAGTCATTTGTGTCAGTTGGAAATGAATGCTTTTTCTGTGGTTGAAGGACTTGGTACTAACCCCAGTTGTTTAACCTGTGATTTAATTGGATTTTTAGAAGTTAAGCCTACAGTTTAAGGATGAAGATGTTCATTTGGAGCATAAATAATAAACATCGCTAAACAGTGGATACCAAATGCAATAGAGAAGCTCAAGTGGTTTATTTGTATAAAGTGAAAATGTATAAACTTAAGGCATTCCTTTAACTGGCTATGACTCATAAAGCTTACATTTACTAATTGTTAGAATTATATAGATTTATAAGATTTATCATTTTAAAGGCATTTATTAAGGAAAAATTGAAACATACATAAAAGTGTAGAAAACACCATTTTTCTACCTGATATATAAAAACAAAATTGTACATAATAATGGGATATCATGTGTTATTTCTTAAGTATAAATATTATATAATGTTTAAATCGGGTTATACACACTTATCTTCTCAATTATCTATCATTTCCTGAAAACATTAATTATCCTTTCTACTAGCTTTTTGACATAGTCAGTACATAACTGTTATCTATATCCATCCTACTATACAATAGTACACCAAAGCTTCTTACTCCTACCTCATACACATTGATCACCCTTTTTCTATCTTCCTTTCCCCCTCTTCTGCCCAACTTTTGTGAGATCAATTTTTATATTCCACATATGAGTGAAATTAAATGGTACTTGTCTTTCTGTGCCTGGCTTATTTCACATAACACAATCATTTCCATTTCCATGCTTGTTGTCAGATATGGCAGGACTTTATTCTTTTAATGAATGAATAGTATTCCATGGTGTATATGTGCCACATTCTCTTTATCCATTCATCCATAGATGGACACTTTGGTTGTTTCCAAATCTTGGCAATTGTGAGTAGTGTGCTTCAGTAAACATGGGGGTGCAGTTGTCTCTTCACATACTCATTTCATTTACTTTGGGTATATACCCAAATAGTGAGATTCCTGGATCACATAGTAGTTCTATTTTAATTTTAGGGGGAAAATCTATACTGTTTTCTATAATGAGTATACTAATATATATTCCTTCCAGAAGCATACAAAAAATAATATATTTTCTATAATGAGTATACTAATATATATTCCTTCCAGAAGCGTACAAAAACTCCCTTTTCTCCATATCCTTAACAGCACTTGATATCCTTTGTGTTTTTGATAATAGCCATCCTTACTGGAGTGGTGGTATCTCATGGTTTGCATTCCCTTAATGATTAGTGATATTGAACACTTTTTCATATACCTGTTGGTTGTTCGTATGTCTTCTTTTAAGAAATGTCTCTTTAGCTCTGTTGCCTATTTTCTAATCAAGTTATTTGGGTGTGTTTTGTTTTTGTTTTTGAAAATGAATTTTTAAAGTTCCTTATATCAATCTCTTTCAGATGTTTAGTTTACAGATGTTTTCTCCCTGTCCGTAAGACATCTCTGCAATCTGTTGATTGTTTCCTTTGCTCTGCAGAAGCTTTTTACTTTGATGTAATCCATTTGCCTTATTGTTGCTTTTGTTTCCTGGGATTTGGGAGTCTTTTCTAAAAAGTCCATGCCAAGCCCAATGTCCTAAAGCATTTATCTTATGGAGAACACTATTTAAGTATTAAACTTCTCTGACTTTACCTCTCAGCTTTGGCAACTGTCAATTCATCAACAAACCTGCTCCATTAATAACTCTACTGTATCCCAAGTTTACTTTGAAGCAAAATTAAATATTTTATAAGATATATTACAGAGCCGGGCATGGTGGCGCATGCTTGTAATCCCAGCATTTGGGAGGCTAAGATCAGAGGATCCAGGTTCGCGACCAGCCTCAGCTACCTAGTGAGGCACTCCGCAACTTAGTAAGACCCTGTTTCAAAATAAAGAATAAAAAAATAGGGCTGAGGGTATAGTTCGGAAGTAGAATGCCCCTGAGTTCAATCCCCAGAACTGGGGGGGGGAAAAAAAAAAAAAAAAAAAAAAATATATATATATATATATATATATATATATATATATATATATATACACACACACACACACACACACACACACACACACACACACACACACACACACACACACTGCAGTATGTATCTCCTAAATATAGGGACTTAAAATAGCTATACCTTACCACTTAAACTTGAAAAGTCTAATATCAATTTTCCTGTCAATGTTCAAATTTATCCAGTTAACACCATGTGTTTTGGTCAATATTTTGTAATTTAAAACGACAGCTGGGTGTGGTGGCTCACGCTTGTAATCCCAGTACTTGGGAGGCCGAGACCGGAGGATCCAGGTTCGCAGCCAGGCTCAGTTACTTAGTAAGGCCCTCTGCAACTTAGTGAGACCCTGTTTCAAAATAAAAAACAAAAAAATAGGACTAGGGGTGTAGCTTGGAGGTAGAATGCCCCTGAATTCAATCCCCTGTACTGGGGGAAAAAAAAGACAGACTATAAAACTTAGAGGAAAGAAGATTTATTTATTTACTTGCTCACAGTTTTTGGAGATTTTAGAGGTTCAGTCCATGTCAGGCAGAGTCTCAAAGCTGAAGGCGTGGCGGTGGGAAGTGGGGAGAGGAAGAGTGCTATGCTCTGCTCTCTTACACTGTGGAAGTAGAGAGAGCTCAGTGGGAGGAGGAACCATATAATCCCAAAGTCACACCACAGACCCCTCCTGTTTTTAAATACTTATATCAATGAGATACATACTGAAATATCATTTATATAATGTTTTATATTTGCTCCAAAATAAACCTGGGATAGAGTAAATAGAGTTATTAATGGAACTCCTTCATGCGCCTCTTCCAGCATTGCTACCTTGTTTCCATGAAGGCTGGGGGGGGGCATTTTAAATCCAAACCATTACACCATGCTTGTTTGAATCAGGATCCAAAGAAAATCTATGCATTGCAATTGTTTAATATGCTTCTCCAGTCTCTTTTAGTCTGTAGGTTAACCTTGCAATATATCTGTTGACAGGCTATAAATTTTCCCCAGTCTATAGTTTCCTGATTGCTTCCTCATAGATTTGTTTTAATATATTCTGCTGGTTCTTGTGTTTGTTGTAAATGCATAATTAGATCTAGAGGGGAATCATAGAAACCTTGATAGAATCTTACAGAGCCCAACTCCTACACCCTCATTGAAAGAGAAAAACCAGGTCCCTGAAATGACTTACCTAAAGACACAGTATATCCAGAGGCAAAATGAAGATCAGCATTCAGGCCTCCTAATCACTAGCCCTGTAGTCTTTCCAGCAGGACAGTGGTTTCCAAACATTGTTTGAATAGCAGTTGTTGTCAGACAATCACTAAAATGAAACCTAATAATGCATCTGCTCTGGTTGAAGTGGGGCTTGGGGGTACTGAGCAGAATCCTTCCCATTCTGTGCCACTAGTAGCTAAGTCTAACCACCTGGGTTCAAACCCTGCCTCTGTTGCTGACTATGTGACCTTGTCTAGGTTACTTGACTGGGATATGCCTCAATCTCGTCTTTGGTAAAATATGGGCAATAGAAGCAGCTAACAACGATGGTTTTGTGAAGATTAAATGAGTCACTGCACATAAAAGAACTTTAAAAATAGCACCTGACACACAGTACATTTTCAATAGATGGTATCTATTAATTGTATTATTCTAATGCCTTCCTCCACATAACTTCTGGGGTGTTATAAATTTAAAATGTTGAAACCTGAAAAAGAAAAGCAGTTGGGTACAAATATCGTATAGTGTTTCCGTAGTTTTAATTCCTGTATTGCAGGTGTAGGTCATGAATTATTGAACAGCTATGCACAGATTGTACACTTATCCGTCTGATGCAAAAATAAAGGTTATGGTACACCTATTGCCCAGCCCAACTTTCCTTCATTACCTGTGCTTGTAAGTAGTAAGTGCCTGCTTTGATCAGACATTGGTCTCATTTTGTCACTGGATTGTAGATTGCTCAGTTACAGTGACTATTCCTTTTTAAACATGAAGGCCTGGACTATCTGCCTGTGACCCTCTCTGCCCAATACCACTTAATTTTAGCAATGGCATTGTGTATCATAGTATAGATTTCACTTTTGGGAATTTAGTGACTTAGGCATTTCCAAACACTTTTACATGAAATAAGACATAATTGGATATTTTTATATTTTTAAGAGAAACTTAAAAAGTAAACCTTAATTCTTCCATGGAGGGAACAGGTATAATTTGATTCTTCTGCAGTTTTAAAAAGCAAAAGAAAAGGTTCTGATACACCTGCTGCCTGTCATTATGTGGATGTGCTCAGGCCCCTGCTGCTGGCTAGCCTTTCCCCAGATCTTCATTCTCATTCTTGCTCTCCTTCTTGTTAATTGCCCCATTAGGAGTTTTCAATAGCTTCTTTATCTACATATAGCTAGAAAGTGCTGCCTGTAATCCAACATACAATGAAATGTCTGCCATTCTTCCCACTCTATGTAACGTAACTGCCCACAGACAGTCTGAAAAGACAGAAACCATCTCCTGCTTTTGCCCTCTGCCTCAGCCTGAGTCAGTAACTGTGAGAAGCCACATTAGCTGGTAGTTGCTGGGTATTTCCTGCAAGGATCTGTAGGGAACTGCCTTCCCTGCGGTTCCTAGTTGTCTTGGAAACATGACTTACTGCTGTCGGGAGAGCTTGTTTCTGGGAAGTAGCCACCTCTTTTTCCTGCTGTTTTTCTAGGACAAGCAGCATCTGCAGAATTTAAGACTCCTGCATGCACCTGGAAATACTAGTAGGCAAAAGTTGCATAATTGCCATGTTTTCAGGAAAATCCACAATACTCAATATCAACTATAGAAGGATCCGTTGCGTTTATATTACATAGGTATTAATACAGCCCAGTGACATTCTCAGTAGTGTTAGCAACAGTTGTGCTATTTGATAAATCTTAAGAGCAATTTGAAATAGAAGCCAAAAGAAATACACACAAAAACCTATCCTTTTTTTGCAGCTCTGCTTCATTAGAATTGGTAGCCTTGTTTCACATTCTGACTTGTGCTGAAAAGATTATGCTATTGTGTGTGTGGTGGCGGAGCGGGTGCTGGTGATTGAACCCAGGGGCATTCTACCTCTGAGCTACACTCTCAGCCCTTTTCATTTTTTATTTTGAAACAGAGACTCACTAAATTGCCAGAGCTGGCCTTGATCCTGCGATTCTCCTGTTTCAGTCTCCCAAGTACTGGAATGACAGTTGTGCACCACCATACCCATCTTAGGCATTGGTATCTTTTAAAGATCCCCTTAGATGTGCATTGAAGTTTGAGAAACAGTATGGTATACCTTTCTGAAACTTCTTATTATTTGTAAATGGGAGTAATAATATATGTCTCACGTAATTTTTATGTAGATAAAAATGGTTAATATATGTGTGTATATATATGTATACATATGTGTGTGAACAAAAAAGTATGTGTATTCTTAACTCAGTTCTTGACATATAATAGTTAATCATTAATTGTGAGCTAATTATTATCGGGCACCCCAGGCTGAACCCCCAATAAAGATGCTGCCTGAATGTTGCTGGTTCGAACCTCTTTTATTATATCTCTCTCTTTCTGGGATCAAGGGCACTGCACAAGCAGTAACAAACACAGTACAGAGGTCGTCTTTCCAAATAGTGCTTTTCCACAGACTTCCAATAACCCTTCTCTCTAGCAACCCGTCTTCCACTAGCAACCCACAATCTTTCTTCCCAGGACTTCCCCAGCAACCCAGCCAACCTCTTCCCAACCGCTTCTTCTTCCCAACCACTTCCTCCCAGAACTTCTCCTAGCAACCCAGCCCAGCAACTTCCCAACAACTCTTTCCCCAGTAACAACTCTCTCCAGCAGCCCTCTCTCTGGGCGAGAGGTAGAGGCTCTTAAAGCCGCGCCCAGCCTAAGCCACGAGGCATCTCATACAGCTCTCACCTGGGCCGGCCACGAGTAGGGTGTGCTGGTGCATGCGCTCTGGCGTGGGGCAGCCCGAGAATGTTTTCCACCTGCAGCTGCTTCTGGCACTCTGCCAGGCGCCATCTAGAGGCGAGGTCTAGCCGCCCGGACTAGGCCCCCGACAAATTATATTGATCATGTTACTGTTGTCAGTGGCCAAAATTTTAGAAGTATTTTGACAGGTTATTCCATTTTCTTTTTTTTTTTTTTTTTTTTTTTAAT
>PVLC010025866.1:0-23244 GCA_004027655.1 Graphiurus murinus | reverse complement strand
GGTAGAATGCCCCTGAGTTCAATCCCCAGTACCGCAAAAAAAAAGAATAAAAAATAGGGTTGGGCTGGGTGTGGTGGCGCACGCTTGTAATCCCAGCATTTGGGAGGCTGAGACCAGAGGATCTGGGTTCGCGGCCAGTCTCAGCTACTTAGTGAGGCACTCTGCAACTTAGTGAGACCCTGTTTCAAAATAAAGAATAAAAAATAGGGCTGGGGGTATAGCTTGGAGGTAGAATGCCCCTGAGTTCAATTTCCAGTAACACACACACACACACACACACACACACACACACACACACACACACAAATAGGATTGGGTGTGTAGCTCGGAGGTAGAATGCCCCTGAGTTCAATCCCCAGTACCGCAAAAAAATAAAATAATATAAAAGCGTTACCCAATATATACTTGCTTATAGTCATGTGTATTTTTTTTTTTTCTGAGTCAAAAGATTTTTAAAGTACAGCTGCTATCATGGAGAGCAGGTCTATAAAATGTTTTGACTCTGTAAAAGGAGAGTTTTTATTTTAAAAGTTCAGAGCCAGGCAAGGTAGCATATGGCTGTAATCCCAGTCAGTACGTGGGAGTCTGAGACAGGAGGATTGCCAGTTTGAGGCCAGCCTCAGCAACTTAGGAAGATGGGACCCTGTTTCAAAATAAAAAATACACTAGGTACGGTGACGCATGCCTTGGTAATCCCAGTACTTGGGAGGCTGAAACAGGAGGATCACAGGTTCTAGGCCAGCCTCAGCAATTTAGTGAGGCCCTACAGAACTTAGTGAGACCTTGTTTCAAAATAAAAAATAAAAAGGGCTGGGAGTGTAGCTTGAGGGTAGAATACCCCTTGGTTCTATCAGCATACCACAAAAATTAACTAATTAATTAAAATGAAATTTCAGGAACCACTGTCCAGGCTAAGAATCCTAGGCTCTGAGAGGTGGCAAGGCCTGGCCAAGTTTCAAAGCAAGACTGGGCCTAGGGAGGTCAACAAGAACTGGATGGGGCTCCCTTTCTGTCTCATGAGGGCAGCCCCCCATTTCCTTAAAGAAAGGACCCTGCCCCTGGGGAATACAACCTGAAGAGACATGGGGTTCAAAAGAGTGAGGGGCCAGGGGAATCCAGGGGAAAGCCCAGCCTGTCTCTGAGCAGAACAGGGACAACTCCAGGACCCAAGACAGCCCCCACCCCTACCTGCCACTTACTTTTGGAAGCCCTGCACTTTCAGCATTTATTTGTAGGTCCTGCTGTAGAAGAAGCCAGATATGATGTATGGACCAACACAAGGCAAGAGGGTGTCCCCTCACCGTGCTAGTGGGCCAAGGGAAGGAAGCAAAGACCTTTCTGGAACATCTATAGTATGCCTAGTCCTTTGTTCTTACAAGTTCATATTTTTGTTTTGATTTTAACTTCTACAACCCTGTAAAGTAGATTGATAGCTCTCATATGCCTCAGAGGTCAAAAGCAATGAAGAGGCAGAGCCAGCACCTACACCTGACCCCTCACTGTGAGGAGAGTGTGGATGCCTCCCTGGCAGGCGCAGAGCTAGAAAAGGAAGCTGAGGGAGAAGAGAGAGGAGGGCTGGGCCAGCCCTGCCACCAGGCCCAGCCAACATCCTCTCTGCCTGCCTTTATTGTTCACAGAACCGAAAAAGTGATGATGGCTTTCCTTCCTCTCTTGAAGAAAACAACAGAATCAAAACAAACAGAGAAGGGGAACTCCCCTCCTGTGGCCTTTGCCAGAAATGAAAGGAAGAAATAATCCCAGTCAGGACATGGGCTGCCCGCTGCCTGCTGCTGGGACATGGCTGGACAGGGCAGCACCCACACTAAACCCAAAGCTTCGGTGTCCCCACGTCCTGATGCCCATCTGAGCTCACACGCAAGGGCGACACACTTGCAGCTGTGGTAGCTGACACTTCCCCAAAAGCTTCAGTCAATCCTAAGGAAGGGCAAAGAGGAGGTAAAAACATACTCATCCAAGAAACAAGGGGAGCCCCCAAACACACACCAGCATAGGGGTGGCCCACAGCCAGTTCTCACTCGCAGGCCCTGCCCCCTTTCTCAGCTGCCTGCATGGAAATCCTCAGAGGACAAGCATAGCCTCAGAGGGTCCGTTCCTTCCAAGTCCTAGCTCTGGGATTGCCTGTCCCTGGGCTGCCTCAACATCCAAATTTAGAGCAGCTATGGGCGCATGCTAATGAAGGATGCTTCCCTCCCCTCCCTGAACCCCCTATCAATTACCTAGCTGGACATTTAATTCCAGGGAGCTCCTGCTGGTTGGCTCATTAGAAATGATTAGTAGCCTGCAGAAACCTCTACCTACCCACCCCACCCCCCTTACACAGGGTTGCGGCCTTAAAGGCTCAGCAGTGTCACTGTTTCTGAGCCTACAGTGACAGGACTATGGTCTCACAGTATAGGTCTATTAGGCAGGTCACTTTAATAAGGACTCTAGGGCCATCTGCACCTTTTAAAAACTGTTTATAAGCTGGGTGTGGTGGTACATGCCTGTAATCCTAGTACTTGAGAGGCTGAGACAGGAGTTTCACAGGTTCTAGGCCAGCCTCAGCAACTTAGTGAGGCTCTCAGCAAGAGATCTTAGCAAGACCCTGCTTCAACAATAAAAAATAAAGATGGCTGGGGGTGTAGTTCAGTGGTAGAATGCCCCTGGTTCAATGCTCAGTAAGTACAAAAAAAATTTATAAATAAATCTGCGATGTGATGTGGTATGCTGTGGGGTGTGTGTGTGTGTGTGTGTGTGTGTGTGTGTGTGTGTTAGGCCACTCTTAGCAACCATCTGTACCTTTTTAAAACTGCCTAGAAAGCCAGGCACAGTGGTGTGCACTTATAATCCTAGTATTTGGGAGGATTGCAGGTTCAAGACTAGCCTCAGAAACTTAGTGAAACCCTGTTTCAAAATATAAAAAAGAATAAATAGGGCTGGGGATGTGGCTCAGAAGTAGAATGCCCCTGGGTTCTACCCCCGGTACAAAAAAAAAAAAAAAAAAGAAAGAAAGAAATAAAGAAACCTGCTTAGAAGCTGGGCTTAATGGCACATGCCTATAATCACAGTACTTGGGAGGCTGAGACAGGATGATCACAGGTTCAAGTTCAGCCTCAGTTACTTAGCGAGACCCTATTTCAAAATTTAAAAATGCTGGGGGTGTAGCTCAGAGGCAGAATATTCCTGACTTCAATCCTCAATACCAAAAATAAATAAATGAAATGAAAACTGCCTAGATAGATCAAAGAACTTTTCTGTGGTCTGGGTTCAAGGGTGGACTGTAGCTAGAGAATAACAAGTTTTCTCCATTGAGACTAATTAGTCTCAGCAAATATTAAGTGAATATTTTGCTATATGCTCAGTACTGTACTCATTCCTGTGGAAATGTAAGGAAACATACCAACTTCAGGACCTCCCAGGGTCGTGAGAGAGATGGTGGTGGGGAGAGGATTGTGCCTAAACACTTCTCCAACATGCCAGTGGTTCAAGGTGTAGATTCCAAAGTTGGGTCCCTGAGTTTGGAGTCGGGTTCCACCCCTCCAGGGTGCTGACTAGGAGAAGTCGCTGACACTTCATGTGCTCTTTTTCTCTTAGTATCCAACTCACATTGGTGCATGCTGTGTAGAGACACATGGCGACACTCCCAATACTTGGTTTTCCTCCGCCTTACAAGGATCATGTCCTCTTCACTGGCCCAGGAAGCTTCCCAAGAGCAGTGCCATGTCCAGGAGGCCTGGCACACACTTCCTGCCTCCCCTGGCCCAGCTCAATATCATGCCACTGCAGAGGCTCAGTAATGCTGACAAGTGGTTCCATGGACTGGGGGCGGGGCCCACAGGGGTGCTGGGAGCTGTGGACATGGTCACCTTCTGGTGCACCACCTTTGCCACGTTGTCCTGTCGCACTGCTACTCAGTCACCAAGACGCAGCTCTTTCTGCCTCCTCTAGGAAGCCTTCGGGTCCTTCAGGTTGGGCCAGCCCCCTCAGTGTCTCCACTGTGCATCTGCAGATAAGTCTTGGTGAATGCCCTATTATAGAGTTGTTATCTGTTTGTGCAGCTGGCTCCCCAAGAGCCTGGGCCCTCCCCGCTCCCTCCTCTCTGGAGTCTTGGCTCCATAGCAGTCCAAAAGGCTTTGATGAATGAATGATTTGCTCTGTGACTTTGAGCGCATTCCCTCGTCCTGTTCTTAACAAGGGGAAGGCGCTGTCTTTCCTGGGTATCTGGGAGGAAGGGGCCCAGAGGTGGGGGGGAGGGCAGGAGGATTGTGGTGGCTTGTGATGCCCACTCCGCCCCATCAGGAGCAGCCATGCTGGCTAGCGCAGGCCAGGGTGGGGAGCTGCTGTGGCTGTGGTAGGGAGCTCTGGGCAGTGTGAAATGGAAGTGCACGATCCTTTGACAAAGCTAATTTTTTTTTTTTTAAAAAATAGGAAGTATGAGCCAGGCGTGGTGGGGCACGCTTGTAATCTCAGCATTCCGGAGGCTGAGACCAGAGGATCCAGGTTCGCGGCCAGCCTCAGCTACCTAGTGAGGCACTCCGCAACTTAGTGAGACTCGGTTTCAAAATAAAGAATAAAAAATAGGGCTGGGGGTGTAGCTCGGAGGTAGAATGCCCCTGAGTTCAATCCCTATACCGCAAAAAAAAAAAAAAAAAAAAAAAAAAAAGGAAGTATGAGGCTGGGTGTGGTTCAGGGGTAGTAGAGTGCTTACCCAGCATGTATGAGCCCCTGGGTTCAATCCCCAGCACCACAAAAATAAAATAAATTAAATAAATAGGAAACCTATGTGTTTAGCCTCTTCCCACTTAGGGCCGGGGTCACAAGGACTTTCCCACAGGATCTGCCCCACCCTCCAACCATCAGCACCAGCTGGGTGACCTTGAACCTGTCACCACATGTCCCTGGACCTCATCTCTGCTGCCCAGGGCTTAAGGTGCCTGGGAAGGAGTCCAGGGTGGCATCCTGGCGGGCTGGCCCCCTCCCGACTGACGGGGGTGTTGGCTGGGCCTGCCAGGTCTCAGCTTTCAACGTTCAGAGGTTCAGAGTGTTTTCCTGTCTAGGGCACTTTCTATTTTTTCAATACTTTTCCTATCACAGCCAAACAACAGAAAAAGGAAATTGGTTGAGCCTTCTAAAAACCCAGGGCTGGGAGGATGGGGGTGGGCAAAGCAGGAAGAAAGGCTGAGGTAGGGCTGGGGGTGAGAGGGCTGAGCCTTTCCACCCCATCCCCCACCCACTCCTCCCTCCTGGGCTGACTCATTGTTTTGCAACAAACTGCAGGCAGTCAGGCCCGGGGAACTTTCTTGAAGTCCAACCCCAAAGCGGGCAGTGTTCAACTGTGGCCCTCCCACGGCCTGCCAGGCCCTGAACCGATTGGGTTATCTCTGCCTGCATCCTCTTTGTTTGGGGCGTCCACTCACTCACTCAAGGTAAACAAACTCTGGGCAAGTGTGAAAAGAAGGGACCAGTTATCTCCTGCCAAGGCCTGGCAGGGAGCTGGAACTTCCAAGCTCGCTCTCTGCAAATTGGTTCCCGGCAGGAGCAGGAGTTTCAGATCACCTGGCTTCAGACCCCAGCTCTGCACCTTACTGCTGGTGACCTTGGGCAAGCCCTGCCCTTCCTCCACTGCAGCCTCACCATCTGTAAAATTGTGGAGTTATTCTGAGGACCAATGAGTTTGTATTTATAAAGGGCTATATAAATCGTGTTAATCCGCTCACCCCCTACAGTGCTAGGCAATTGCTCTACCACTGAGCTACACCCCCAGCCCACTGATGTTAATTTCTTTAAGAGCTATGTGTAAGGGTTGTGAAATGGAGGAGGGGAGGGGAAGCTTATAATGTTAAATAAAACTAGCCCAACACCCAGGGCCAGGCTCGCAGGGGATTCCCCTCCCTCACATTCTCCTCTCTCACACCCTGGCAGGTGGGGCTTCTGCAATCTTGTACCCCTGAGCCAGGCCATTGATGGCCCCAGCAGGGTGGGCACCGAGCCCTAAGCTCCTTTTCAAATGGAAGTTGTGTGGAAAAATCCTCTGGGGAGGTTGGCGCCTCGCAGAGAATCTCACCTGAAATAGTGCTAGAGGCTTTTGGGTTTCCAGCATGAGCTTTTGGAATTTCCAAAGATACCCTGCAGGGGTGAAGTGATGGGGGAGGGCCACAGGGTTGCAGCTTCTCATCAACAGCAGGGCCTGGCCTCTACTTTCTCACCTGGAATAATTCCTCCAAATAGCTGATTTCTTAGGCTCCGGTTCCAGATACAAATCCTGATTCTGACATTTACTGGCTGGGAGACTTGGGGTAAGTTAACTGCCTCTCATGAAAGCTCTGTTTCCTTGTCTGTAACAGGAGATGAATCCCTGCCTTGCATGGCAGGCAGGGGATTCAATGTGGCATGGGAGAAGCTCTGAGGATAGAGCCTGGTGTGGAGCCAGGGCTCTGTTAGCAGGTGTCCTCCCTCCCCACCCGACTTCATCCCTAAGCCGCTTACTTTCTGGCTTTGTACAACTCCTGTGTCAGTGTTTGTGCCGGGTTCCTGAGCACCTCCTCCTGCTAGCCTGCTTCCTGCATGCCTTCTGATCAGTCTAAGGGCCTGAGGCCTGGCTTCTCAGCCTCTTCCTTCTTGGTCCCCCAGGAGTGTCAGTTTTACACAAAAGGGAACAGAGTACACTTCAGAGCCCAAGAGATTGGGGCTGATGTCTGGGTCCTCTGCTCACTAGCAGTGCGACCCTGGACAAGGCCTGGGCTCTCTCCAAGGCTCCGTCACTCAGGCATTGATTTGGCAAATGTTTCTGAGTCCCTGCTCTATGCCTGATGCAGTGCTGGGAGCCACGGGCACACAGGTAAATAGGACAGTAGGACAGAGCTCCCTGCTCTGAGTCCAGAAGGGGATACATTTCATCCATACTGAACACAGAACTATTGAGCATGACTGAGAGTGAAGGGTGCTTTGGGATCATATTTCCTGGAACGCTGAAGAGAAGTATCCCAGAAGGGCCACTAGAACCTGATGGATATCCAGGAATGCCTGGAGCTGGGGAGGTAGAAGAGAGGGGAACGCTGTGCGCATGGCAGAAATAGCACACATGAAGGCCCTGAGGTCAGAAGTTTGGTGCTCATTGTGCCAAAATGAGGCCAGAATGTGCAAGCAGAAGAGACCCAAGATGAGGCTAGAGAGTAGAAGGGCTGAACGGGCTGAAACTCGCAGGTGCCAAAAGGACTTTGGACTAGAAGCATTGAGTGGTTTTAGGTAGTGGGTGGTGGCACATGCCTGTAATCCCAATACTTGGGAGATTGAAACAGGGGGATCAAAGGTTCACAGCCAGCCTCAACAATTTAGCAAGACTCTCATCAATCTAGTGAGGCCCTGTTTCAAAATGAAAAGAGCTGAGTGTGTAGCTCAGCGGTAGAATGCCCCTGGATTCAATCCCCAGTACCAAAAAAAAAAAAAAAATGGTAAAAAGTAAGCCGGGCATGGTGGCCCACGCTTGTAATCCCAGTACTTGGGAGGATGAGACAGGAGGATCACTGGTTCACAGCCAGCCTCAGCTACTTAGTGAGGCCCTCAGCAACTTATTGAGACTCTGTTTCAAAATACAGAATAAAAAATAGGGCTCGGGGTGTAGCTTGGAGGTAAAATGCCTCTGGGTTGAATCCCCAGTACTGCAAAAAAAAGGTAAAAAGTGCTTTCAGTAGCTGAATGGAGACAGGCTTCATGTAGATTTTTGGGTGACCAGAGAGGAGTCCATCTTTTTGGAGTGAAGAGAAGGCGACAGAGCCAGATGTGCTTAGGGAGGGAGTGCAATAGGAAAGGTGATAAGGGAGAGAGGCCGTACCATGCTTGCCTAACTCTAGCAAGGCCCAAGGCCCTGGATTTAATCCCTAGCCCTGGGGATTTGGGGTTCGTGATAGGGCAGTTATGGAGTTAAGAGGAGAAGGTGGCAAACATTTCAGGTTCCTGCCATGGAAGCTTGGTGAACTGTAGGGACAGTTACTGAGAGAGGTGAAGAGGACAATAAAACGGAGCTCCCTGCTCTCAGAGTCCAGAAGAGGACACATTTCAACCATACTGAACACACAACTGTTGAGTGTGACTGAGAGTGGAGGGATGGGGGGAGGGAAGAAAAAGGTAGTTTAAGCAGCTGGGACATCAGTCCTGAATTTAAAGAAAAAATCTAGATTATAAATTGCAGATGTGGAATTTTTTCCCCCCTTGTGGTACTAGGGATGGAATTCAGGGGCATTCTACCTCCAAGCTACACCCTTAGACCTATTTTTTATTCTTTTTTGTTGTTGTTTTTTGTTTTGCGGCACTGAGGATTGAACTCAGGGGCATTCTACCTCCGAGCTACACCCCCAGCCCTATTTTTTATTCTTTATTTTGAAACCAAGACTCACTAAGTTGCAGAGTGCCTCACAAGATAGCTGAGGCTGGCCTCGAACCCGGATCCTCCAGTCTCAGCCTCCTGAATGCTGGGATTACAAGGGTGCGCCACCACACCTGGCTATTTTTTTATTCTTTAATTTGAAACAGGGTCTCACTAAGTTGCAGAGTGCCTCACTAGGTAGCTGAGGCTGGCCTCAAACCCGGATCCTGTGTCAGCCTCCCAAATGCTGGGATTACAAGCGTGCGCCTCCACACCCAGCTCCCTCAGACCTATTTTATATTTTATTTGGAAACAGGGTCTCACTAAGTTGCTAAGAGCCTCACGAAGTTGCTGAGGCTGGCTTCAAACCTGCGATCCTCCTGTCTCAGCCTCCCAAGTACTGGGATTACAATCATGCGCCACCACAGATTATCTGGAAGAGAGTAATCAATGGTAATTGAAGAGGACTCACACCTGCAGCCTGAGGAGCGTCTCACTGAAGTGTCAGGCCAAATCCGACGACCCTCATTTTTATCATCTGTAAAATGGAGTAATGGTACACATCACCCATAGCATAACTGAAATTAGCCTAAACAACGGGTGTCAAGCACATGTCCAGAACCCAGCACAGTTTGTGCAACAGGGATGTGTAGAACCATGCATTTGCTCAGCAATTTTCTTCATTTGAAAGTGATGGAAACTCACACTAGTTTTAGACAAAGAGGAGTTTATTCAAAGGAATCTGAAAGCTCCAACTGGTAGAGGAAGATATCAGTCACAAGCCATGAAAGGGCAAGAACTGTTCTTTGAGGGACTCATTAAATCTGGACTCTGCTTTCTGTGGGGATCAACTTTATTCTCTCACAGATTCCCTGACTTCCCCCACATGACAGGGGACACAGCTGCTAGCCAGGCCTGCATTTTATTTATTTATTTATTTTTAATTTTTTTGTGGTACTTGGGATTGAACTCAGGGGCATTCTACCTTCGAGCCACATCCCCAGCCCTATTTTTTAGTCTTTATTTTGAAACAGGGTTTCACTAAGTTGCAGAGGGCCTCACTGAGTAGCTGAGGCTGGCCGCGAACCCGGATCCTCCCCGGATCCTCCGGTCTCAGCCTCCCAAGTACTGGAATTACAAACGTGCACCACCACGCCCAGCAGCCCTGCATTTTAATATCATGATATTCTTTCTCTCACCAGAAAGAGACTTACTCTGTTCTCTCTGATCCCAAGTGCAGGAACTCTCAGGGAAGGGCTCTGATTGGCTCAGCTTCCTTCAGGCACCTGGCCCTGCACCAGTCTGTATGGAGAAGTGCAGGGACTGGCATCTACCATGACATGGGGGGGGGGGGGGCAGTGACCAGGTCAGCAAAATGACAAACTGCCCTCTCAAATTAGTAACATGGGAACAAAGGCCCTTGCAGTCAGAAAGGGGTGAGGTTTAACTCACTATCTACAGTTGATTAAACCCAAACACAACACCTGGCTATGTTTTTATCTATACACCCTGACACTCCCTTAGGACCTACACTACCCCCACCTGGACTCACCCATAACTTGGCCCAGAGTCTCTAGTCAGAGGCATCTTCCTTACCCGCCCCTTGGACCCTTGTTTGAAGGGGGCCCCCTCTTCTGAGCCTTCAATGGCCAGACCCCAGGACTGAGAGCGGTTTCCTTGGCCTGACCTCTCTAGACTTTCTCCCTCCTTCCATCTTGCAGGCCTCCTATCACTGAAGGTCCAGCTTACCCAGACCTCTCCAGGCTTCATGTCTCCTCCCACTGACCTCTGAACACCTGTGGCCATGGCCGTTGCTCACACTTGGGGCGTGCCTGCTACATGCCAGCCACTGAAGAGACTAGGCGCTTTCCCAGACTTTTGTCCCAGGTAATCCCCGAGCAAGATGCCACTGGCCCCATCGGACAGAAACGGAGGTCTAAGGAACATGTCTCAAAGCACACCACTGATTAATGAAATAACCAGTACTTGAATGCAAGACTGGTGGCTAACCTCTAAACCTTTGCCCCATAGTACCAGGGTCAATGGACTGTGGCCAAAATTCTGCCTTTGTGCAGCCTAAGAACTAGTATATAGTTTTACATGGTTGTGTGTGTGGGGGGGGGGGGGAATCAAAAGAAAGATAAGATTTGTGCATATATGGAAATCATATGAAATTAAAATTTTGTTGTCCATAAATAAAGTTTTATTGAAACACAGTCATACTCATTCATTGAGTATGGCAAAACTGGGTGGGTAGTTGTGACAGAAACCAGACACCTAATCCCCCAAAGCTTAAAATTGTGACCACTTGGCTCTTCATAGAAGGAGTTTGCTGCAGTGTGTTTTGGAAGGTTCTACCCTGCAGCTGCCCACTGGCCAGGCCACAGTCCCTGGGGTCCTAAATGCCCATTTGCCTCTAAGGGTCACTGTAGAAGCTGGGAGGGAAGACAAGTGGGTTTCAGCTCTACCACAAGGTGCTCAATTTGCCCATGATGGGACCAAAGGTTCAAGACCCTGGGGACCGTGTGTGTATAAATATACCTGTAATCCCAGTGACTTGAGAGGCTGAGGCAGGAGGATCAGGAGTTAGGCTGTGAGGCCAGGCTGGGTAACTTAGCAAGACCTAGTCTCAAAAAGGGTTGGGGAAGCTGAGTATGGTGGCTTTAGCTAGATTTCCTATAATCCTAGTACTTGGGAGGCTGAGGCAGGAGAAAAGAGGTTCGAGAGCAACCTCAGCAACTTAGCGAAATCCTGTTTCAAAATAAAAAATAGAGCCAGGTGTGGTGGTTCACGCTTCTAATTCCAGTACTTGGAAGGCTGAAACCGTAGGATCTGGGTTCACGGACAGCCTCAGCTACTTAGTGAGGCCCTCCACAACTTAGTGAGACCCTGATTCAAAATAAAGAATAAAAAAATAGGACTGGAGGTGTAGTTCAGAGGTAGAATGCCCTGGGTTCAATCCCCAATACCGAAAAAAAAAACCCAAAAAACCAAAAAAATAGGGCTGGGGGTGTAGTTTGGAGGTAGAATGCCCCTGGATTCAATCCCCAGTACTAAAAAAAAAAAAAAAAAAAAAAAATTTAAAAAGGTCTGGGGGTGTAGCTCAAAGGTGGAAAGGGGTATTAAAAAAAAATCCCAAGAACTGAAATCATTCAGAAAGAGTTTCTAATCCATCTGGCTGAGCCAGGCTATTTGCCCTGAGGACTACCCCAGAGACCTTCATCCTAACAGGCTCTGACTCACCTGGAGTGTGCTACAGGTCTTGTTGGGTTTTCAAGGAACCAGCTCCAAGGAAAATAACAAAAGCCAGAGATCTTAATCAGAATGAGGATTGTTGGGCACAGTGGCACACTCCTGTAATCTCAGTACTTAGAAGTCTGAGACAGAAGGATCTCAGGGTTTTGTTGTTGTTGTTGTGGTGGTACTAGGGATGGAACCCAGGGGCATTCTACCTCTTAGCTACGCCCAGTCCTATTTTTTATTCTTGATTTTGAAACAGGGTCTCACTAAGTTGCAGAGAACCTCACTAAGTAGCTGAGGCTGACCACGAACCTGCGGTCCTCCTGTGTCAGCCTCCCAAGTACTGGGATTACAAGCTTGTGCTACCACACCTGGCTAGGATCTCAGGTTTGAGACCAGCCTCAGCAACTTAGTGGGACCGCGTCAAAAAAATAAAACAGGGTTAGGGGTATAGTTCGGAGGTAGAATGCCCCTAGGTTCAATCCCCAGCACCCAAAAAAAGAAGAATGAGAATGAGCTGGAGAGTTGTCATGGAGACTAAGCAGGGGTGGGGGAAAAAAGGCACCAAGCCTAAAGGCCAACACACATTAGGTGCTTGGTGACCCATAGTTTTTGGGAGGAGGAGGAGGAGGAGGAGGAGGAGGAGGAGGAGGAGGAGGAGGAAAAGAAATGGGGAGTTGGGCCTGCCTGGGTGGGGCTTTTGTGTAAATTAGAGGGCTCCCTTCCTCCTGCACCGTGGCCCTCACGCTAAACAGGAGCTGTACTGGAACTCACCCTACCTTCACCACGGACAGCCAGGGCACTTTACAGCTGTCTATGGTGGCCCTGCTTGAGCTGAGAGTAGGGCGGCCCAAAAAGGGGGTTCCCAAGTTTCCCTCTTAATCCTGCCACTGATTCAGGTCAGTCCAACAAAATTTCCTGGGGCTCAGTTTCTTCTGGATAATGAGATCCCTCAGGCGTCCTGGGGATAAACAGAGAGCATATGGGCACCATGATGGGGAGTTTCAGTGCTGACCAAATGACCAAATGAAAGCCTGCTGTTTGGGGTTCTCCAAGAGTTCCTATTTAGAGAGGGCTCTGTTGTCATTCTTAAAAATGTTATAGAAAACTTGGAAAGCAAAGGGTGTGCTGCTCACAATCTATGGTGGTTAACATTATTTCTGCACTTTGTCTTGCTTTTGCAGGGGGAGGAAGGGAGTGGAAAAGGGAAGACACTAGGGCAATATTTTCAACTCCCCAGCCCTTACTGGAGAGGTTTGTTTAAAAGCCAATTCTGATTCCCAGGGTCTGGATCTCTCATCTGAGGTCTACACCTGGGTCACAAGGGCCTCAAAGACCCAGAACAGGCTGCAGAGGAGGGACCAGGGCTTCCTGGCCCCGCGAGGCAGGGGCTGTCGGCCTCCCAGGACCCCAGGGATCAGCCGGTCCAGTCCCGTTGGAGTGAAGGTCTGCAGGGCCCCAAGCTCGTGGGAAGAGGGGCTCTGAAGCTGGGGGGGGGTGCAAGGAAGGCCTGGGTTGCCCCAGATCAAAGCAGGTTCCCCAGCCTTTGATTCCCAAACAAGCAACCTCTTTGGACTCTGAGTGGGGTTGGAGGCTGGCTGGCCTTGGGGCCTGGAGAAAGTGGTGAGAGGCCCCAGCCTGCTCTCTTTTTGCATAACAGCTTGGCTGCCTAACAAAAGGGCGGTCCTTAAAAGGCCTGTGGGGCTGTTAAAAGCTTCCGGCATTGGTTTAATTGGGGGCGATTAAAGTGTCCTCCTCAGGAAGGCCCATCCTTCAAAGGCCGGCAGGCCTGGCTTCCCTGGCCTGGGCACCTCTCCCCTGGTGCGGGCCTGCCCCGGACTCTGCCCTCCCTCTGCCTGAGCCGCCCACCCCCCGTGGCTCCCTGCAGACCCAGGAAGCTAGTGGCCCGACCCTTTGGCCGCTCTTCTGGGGGGATTCCGTCAGCCCCTGGACCATCAGCACCATTTGTTCACACAGTTTGGTCTTATGGCTGAGTAGGGTGCGGGAAGGAGGGGAGACTGAGGTAGATGAGACAGGAATGGGGCACTAACAGCACTCCAGGTGTCTCTCCCAGGACGCCCAGACTGGGCCCTGGGCCCCTCCAGGCTCTCATCACCAGCCTTTCTCCCCAGGTCCTGTCTGGAACTTCATGGTCAACATTGGGGGTTCTGTCTCCTACCACACAGAAGTCTTTCAGACATCTGCACAGTGCCTGGAGGTGTTGGTGATTTGGAGGTGCCTGGACTGTGGAGAGAAGGGTGAAAATAGATAAAGACAGGCAAAAGCAATCGAGTGTGATGTGGGGTAAAAGAAGATGAAGCAGAGCTGGGGGAGTGGAGGGATAGGAAAGGTTTTCTGGAGGCAGAAGGGGCCCATTTGCCAACCCCAGCAAGGCCACAGTTGACTTTTTTTTTTTTTTTTTTTTTTTTTTTTTTGCAGTGGGTACTGGGGATGGAACCTGGGGACATTCTACCTCCAAGCTACAGCCCCAGCCCTATTTTTTTTTTTTTATTCTTTATTTGGAAACAGGGTCTCACTAAATTGCAGAGGGCCTCACTAAACAGCTGAGGCTGGCCGCCAACCCGGATCCTCCAGTCTCAGCCTCCCAAATGCTGGGATTACAAGCTTGCACCACCACACCCAGCTCCACAGTTGGCTTTGCTAAGACTATCCATGCAACCAACCCAGGATCTCTGGGAGGGAAAGTGGGGAAGATTCCATCCAGTCTAGAAATAGTCTTGCTCTGAGCTGAGTGTGGTGCCACACACCTGTAATCCCAGTACTTGGGAAGCTGAGACAGGAGGATCACAGGTTGCAGGTCAGCTTCAGCAACTTAGCAAGGCCCTTAGCTACTTAGTGAGACCCTAGACCAGAGGAGGCTGCCTCCTCTGGTCTAGACAACCTGCAGGGACTGAGGGGCTGCCTTAGATGCCACTTTCCCCTCAAACAGCAAATCTAGTCTTCTGCCTTTCGGGGTATGCTATTTCCTGCTGCGGGGCCCACGTTGTCTCCCACGCCTTTGCCCCATGTCGATTGGTCAGCACACCTGTGAGATGCGGGTACTGCGGCAGGGGACTCTGGGATTCCTGTGTCCCTGTGTCAGCACTAAGGTAAAGAAGAGCCATCCTGTACACAGTGTGAGTGTGGGAGTCGGGAGGCCCAGGCCTAGAGGCAGGCTGCAGCAAGCTTCTATTCTTTTTTTTTTTTTTTTTCGGTACTGGGGATTGAACTCAGAGGCATTCTACCTCCGAGCTCTACCCCCAGCCCTATTTTTTATTCTTTATTTTGAAACCGGGTCTCACTAAGTTGCCGAGTGCCTCACTAGGTAGCTGAGGCTGGCCGCGAACCCGGATCCTCCTGTCTCAGCCTCCCGAATGCTGGGATTACAAGCGTACGCCACCACACCCGGCTAGCAAGCTTCTATTCTGAGTTCCCTCTAGGGAGTATCCCTGATTGTCCACTTTGCCCTCCTGACAACTTTCCTGTTGGGGTCCCAGGAACCAGCTCACACAGGGCAGGACCAGGTGAGGGCGCGGGAGGTCTGACGCTGATGAGCGATTCCTGGTCTCAGAGCTCAGCTGCTGGCCCCATCTGTGGACCGTGGCCGCTCACAAGAGAGCAGCAAGGGTGAGGCACAGCCCTTACTGGGGCTCCCTCAGAAGTGTCCCAGGGCCAAGGATCACCAGGAAAACTGGTTCAAACCACCATGAACCCTCTGACCAGCCCAGCCTCCCAGACATAGAAGAAGCCCTTAGGGAAGGGTCTCCAGACTCCATAGCATCACCTCATTTAAATGTGAACAGTTCCCTCCCTTGCCGATGTGATACAGGGCACCACCAAGGATGAAGCAAGAACAGGCAAGAATAGGGGGAAGGAGCTGTCTGCTCCCTGTCTGATTCACCCCCCACTCCCCGGTCTACCTCCTTCTCTACCCTCCCCTAGATTTACTCCTTTATTCCCAAACTGACCAACTCTCTTGTTTTTCCCAGGAGTAAGGGGGGTTCCCAGGACGAGGGACTTTCAGTTTTAAAACCTGGACAGTCCCTGGCAAGCCAACCTGATTTGCTCAGGACCGTGGGGTTTCCCGGGAGCAGATTTCAGCGCTCAAACTGGGAAAACCCCAGGCAAACCGGGACAAGTCGATAATCCTACTGTTACCTCACAGAATGCCCTCTGTCCCCACTGGCACCCTGAAACAGTGTCTAAAGGCCACCACCAGCCTTAAATGCCTCTTCTCTCTCCTGCCCTCCAAACCCTCCCTTGCACTCCCCTCCCCAACTGGCCTGGAGGGGTGCTCTGAGAGTGGGGAAGGGAGAGAGAAGTGGCAGTCTTGGCAACACCACCCCCCCCCCCCCGCCCATCTCGGCCATCCCCCTCTCTAGCTGGTTCCTGGGCCTAAGCCTTTATCACCTCTCCATCACCCCTCATTGCTATCTGGCCACAGTAGGAGCATCCCCTCCGCGCCCACCCAGCTCTGTGGACTCAGATAAGCTGAGGGGCCTCCCCAGAGAGAAAGAAGCAAAGCTGTGGTCTGGCTCCTCCCCAGCCATGAACTTCCCTGCCTGACCCTGGCCAGACACTGTCCAGAGAAGCAGCAGGGCATCTGGGACCACCCTCCTGCCACTGTGAGGTGGGGCAAAGATAGGGGGAGCACTCCAGTGCCCAGATGGAAAGACAGGTGGGAAATGACGGGCCCCAAGTCATTTGGATAGATGCAGAGAATGCCAGGGCTGGGAGGGGCCTCAGAGAGCCTGTGCCCAAAGGCTCTGGGAAGGAGGTCCACGGAGGGAGTGTTCTGAGTCCAGCTAGGGAGACCCAGCATTTCCCCTTCCTGTGGGTGCCAGGCCAGCCTCCAGCCCACCTGAGCCAGAGCCTGAGGCCTCCTGTCCCTCCGCAGCCTCTGAGGCCTGTGCCTCTAACTCCAGTCGGGCCAGGGCTGCTCTCTGCTGCCTCAGTGTTGACGGAGCCCCACTCGCAAGCTCCAGGAGAGTTTCTGCTCCAGGACAGCCTGGTCTTCCAAACCCTCCCTTGCCACTCCCCTCCCCAAATACGGCTGACCTGACCCCTTTTGCCCGAGCGGCTGTGGCCCCACAGAATACCTCAAGGTGGCCAACCATGCCTTGCCCTTTCCTACCTCTGCCTGCCTCAGCTGCTTTGCATGGCAGGAATCCCTTCCCTTCCCCAGGGTCTGTGGAGACCGTACTGGTCCTTCAAGAGCCAACTTGAATGTTTCCTTCCCCAGGGAGTCCCCATCAGAGACATCTTCTCCGTGAAAAGGCATTTACTATGAACCAGGTACTGTGTTGGGACCTGGGTGTCATTGAACCCTCACCACAACCCCAAGCAGCAAGTACTTTCCTGTTATCATCACCATGGAACAAGGAACCAAGGCACAGAGAGGTAGATAACAGCCCCAAGGTTACACAGCTGGAAATGGATGAGGGCAAAACATAGGTTCTGGACTCAGGATTCAGAGTCTGGACTCAAAAGTACTAATGGAGCTGAGCATGGTGGCGCATGCTTGTAATCCCAGTACTTGGGAGGTTGAGACCGGAGGATCTCAGGTTCGAGGCCAGCCTCAGCAACTTGTGAGGCCCTCCATAACTTAGACCCTGTTTCAAAATAAAGAATAAAATAGGGCTGAGGGTGTAGCTTAGAGGTAGAATGCCCCTGGATTCAATCCCCAGTACCACACACAAAAAGTATAAATAGCCTGGCCTGGTGGTGTTTGTACCTCCTTTTTTTTTTTGCAGTAATGGGGATTGAACTCAGAGGCATTCTACCTCCGAGCTATACCCCCAGCCCTATTTTTTATTCTTTAATTTGAAACCGAGTCTCACTAAGTTGCAGAGTGCTTCACTAGGTAGCTGAGGCTGGCCGCGAACCCGGATCCTCCTGTCTCAGCCTCCCGAATGCTGGGATTACAAGCGTGCGCCACCACGCCCGGCTCCCTATTTTTTATTCTTTATTTTGAAACCGGGTCTCACTAAGTTGCGGAGTGCCTCACTAGGTAGCTGAGGCTGGCTGCGAACCCGGATCCTCTGGTCTCAGCCTCCCAAATGCTGGGATTACAAGCCTGCGCCACCACGCCCGGCTTGTTTGTGCCTCCTTTGGCCCCTAGGCCAAAGGCTAGTCTTTTGTCCCTGTCCTGGCTATACTAGCCTAGAAGATTTGAGAACTGGCTCCCTGCAGTACTCAGCCTGAGAAATCCAGCAGCTGAGACTCAGGAAAGCTCTGCAGCCGGGACCAGCCTCAGAGGGAGCACAGGAAAGAAAAGAATTCGGTATCCATTAACGTCAGCCTGACTGACTGCCTGACTGGGCCTAGGGTCTCCAGTAGTTCCCCAGGAACTCTGCCCCTTGAACCCTTGAATCCCTCCTTTTTTTTTTTTTTTCTCTCCTCATACTGGGGATTGAACTCAGGGACGTTCTACCTCCGAGCCATACCCCCAGCCCTATTTTTTATTCTTTATTTTGAAACAGGGTCTCACTAAGTTGTGGAGTGCCTCACTAGGTAGCTGAGGCTGGCCTCGAACCCGGATCCTCTGGTCTCAGCCTCCCAAATGCTGGGATTACAAGTGTGTACCACCATGCCCGGCTAGCCCCATCCCTTTTAATTAATTAATTAGTTAATTAATTAAGGTACTGGGGATTAAACCTTGGGGCATTCTACCTCCAAGCTATACTCCTAGCTGCCCCCCCCCCCTTTCTTTAATCTTTTTTGTGTGGTACTAGGGATTGAACCCAGGGGCATTTTACTTCCGAGCAATGCCCCCAGCCCTATTTTATTCTTTTGTTTTGAAACAGGGTCTCACTAAGTTGTAGAGGGACTCACTAAGTTGCTAAGGCTAGCCTCAAACCTGTGATCCTAGCCGGGTGTGGTGGCGCATGTTTGTAATCCCAGCATTCGGGAGGCTGAGACGGGAGGATCCAGGTTCGAGGCCAGCCTCAGCTACCTAGTGAGGCACTCCACAACTTAGTGAGACCCGGTTTCAAAATAAAGAATAAAAAATAGGGCTGGGGGTATGGCTCGGAGGTAGAACGTCCCTGAGTTCAATCCCTAGTACCGCAAAAAGAAAAAACAAAAAAAACAAAACCTGTGATCCTTCTATCTCAGCTTCCCAAGTACTGGGATTACAAGCATGTGCCACCAGGCCTGGCTTCTTTTTTATTTTTATTTTTATTTTTGCGGTACTGGGGATGGAACCCAGGGGCATTCTACCTACAAGAACCCCCCCCCCAGTCCTATTTTTTATTCTTTATTTTGAAATAGGGTCTCACTAAGTTGCGGAGGGCTTCACTAAATAGCTGAGGCAGGCCGCAAACCCGGATCCTCCAGTCTCAGCCTCCCAAGTACTGGGATTACAAGCGTGCGCCACCATGCCCGGCTTTATTTTTTATTTTGAAACAGGAGCTCACTAAATTGCTGAGGCCAGCCTCAAACTTGCAATCCTCCTGTTTCAGCTTCACAAGTACTAAGATTACAGGTGCAGGCCACCACACCTGGCTGAAGTCCCTGCTTTCTGAAGGTCAGTTCCACTCCCAACTCCTTCAAGAAGCCCCACCTGCTGCTCTGGCCTGCCTTGCTGCCCCCACGGCCCCTCCTGCCAGCCTCCCAGGCCTGTGGGGGTGCATCTAGATCTCAGGCCCACTCTGAGCTCCCTGCCTGCGCTCCATTCTGGGTCCCATGCTGGGTCCCAACAGCAACCTCAGCTGCTTGGGGGTGGATACCACGGCTTCTTGACACACCCTGAAAACTTCAGGCCCCCAGAAGTCTTCAGTCTTCTATAGGTGTCAGTTTAGCTCAGACAGTGCAAGGCTGGGGATGTGTGAGTTATCCAGAGCCTCCAGGCTGGGCCCTGCAGAGGAGGCAAGTGCACCCTTACAACAGGCTGTGTGTTTGGACAGTCTGCTCATGTGCTTGATTTCATGTGCACAAGCATCCCGTGGAATGTGTAAACTCGCACCCCCGACTGCTACTCATCTCTCAGGACCCTCGCCCTGCTCCACTCACCCCTGAAGCCTGCTCTGACCCTCCGACCCACACTGTCCTCCCCGCCCCCATCCCGCTGACCCGCTGGACCTGCTGACCCTCCTTACAAACTCCGCCCATTTTGATCTGATTCAGTTCTGAGGCTTGGCCACCCTCACTCCCTGAGGGCAAGGAGGGCTCCTTTTCAAGTCACCCCTCAGGGCCAGCTTGGAACTGGGGACACAACCTTGTGAATAAGCACCCAGTACAATGAGTTCCACTCCACTGAAGAGAACTGCGGCTCGCTGGATGTAAACACAAGCGGGTCAGCTTTCTTCTTTCATCTCTGTGTAATTTCACGCATCCATCTGTACCCTGGCTAACTCGTTTGTTATCTCAGTCTTCAGTTTAGAAAGTACTTCCTCATACACCCACATCTCCTTCAAATCTCATGACAGTTCTTTACACTGTGAAAAATTATCCTCATTGCACAGATGAGGAAACTGAGGCTCAGGGAGGCTGTGTGATTTGTTCAAGGTCACAGGGCCTGGGAGAAGGGGGCAGGGACCGGAACCCTCATTCCTGAATGGACACTGCCCTCACCCACTGACCACTGCTGGCGCCTCCCGGCCCAAGGGTGATTTCGGGGCTGGGAGGGGATTCTTCCTGATCTCTTACTTTCTCCATATTGCTAGGTCATCCTGGGAAAGAGACACACCAGGGCCCCCAGGATCAGGGGTGACTCCGTCCCGCCAGCACCCCCAGCTGTGGGAGAGGCAGTCAGATCTGTGGACATTGTTCCTGGGCCTGTGGTTACTGATTTGACAACAGCCTTGTTCCTCCCCAGTCAGCCAGATAGTTAATGATTAAGGAGGAGATTAAATATTAACCACCTGTCGGGCCTTGGCGTAATGTCTCTGTCTGCACCTGAGCCTACCTAAAAATACCTCCCACCTGCTGAGGGCCAGCCCCATGGAGGGCCTCTGGGCCCCCTGCTTCTGGCCACCTCCTTCCCCTGCACTTACCTGGAGCCCTGGCCTTGGCCCCACCTGGTACCAGCCCACTCGGTTGCACTCCTCAAAGACTTTTCCTGCACCCTGGCAGCTGCCAGCCACACCACTGGAAGCACCTGACGGGCTTTCTGGAGGAGGACACAGTGGCAGAGTGTTCTTGGGGCCTGGAGAGTCAGTCGGTTACATTCCTATGTGTGAACTAGTTTATGAGTGTTCTTATCTCCTCTCCGGCCATTCCTCAACCTGAAGATCCCTCTGAATCTCCATACACCAGGCCCCAACACCCTGGGCTACAGCAACTGGCAATTTATTTCACTAAAGACTCCCAAAGGAGCTGCTCATCCCCAATAGGCCGTTCACCACTTTGTTCTAGCAGTTAGGATCTGGGTGGCTGCCTGCAGGAAGCCTCTGGGCCCAACTGTTCCAAGCACTCTCTAGGCCTCTGCTCCAACAGCTTCTCCCAGGCGTAGCTGAGTCAGGGCTGCCCAGCTGCAGGAAGCTACATCTGTTAGAACAGTCCTTTGAAGTTCAATAGCACAGCCCCTGTGCTCCCTTGCACCCAAGCTGTGCCACAAAGGCAACCTCAGACTGCATCACTCCATCTTTTTCTAGACAAATGAAATTCTTACTTAAGCTCCAACTCTATTTATGCTCTCATTTCTGCTCAAGGGGAAGCTCCAAGTGACCTGAACTGCCTTCCCTGATATCTTGCTGAATTATATTGTTGCTGCATGCCCAGTGACAGACATTATCGCCTCCATTTAAGTCTGGGGAAACTGAGGCTGGGCAAGATTACAGGATTTAACCAGTTTCATATAGCCAAAAGTGGCAGAGGCTGGCCTGTCTGACCAGAAAGCCATAGGAAACTTATTTATCTGGGAGGGCGGGGGTACTGGGAATTGAACTGAGAGGTGTTCTACCTCTGAGCTACACCCCCAGTCTATTTTAGATTTTGTTTGTTTGTTTTGCCTTTTTTTTTTTTTTTTTGCGATACTGGGGATGGAACTCGGGCATTCTACCTCCAAGCCCTATTTTTTTTTTTTTTCCTTTTTTCAGTACTGGGGGTTGAACTCAGGGGCATTCTACCTCTGAGCTATACCCCCAGCCCTATTTTTTATTCTTTATTTTGAAACAGGGTCTCACTAAGTTGCGGAGTGCCTTATTAGGTAGCTGAGGCTGGCCGCAAACCCGGACTCTCCGGTCTCAGCCTCCTGAATGCTGGGATTACAAGTGTGTACCACCACACCTGGCTTCCAAGCCCTATTTTTATTTTTATTTATTTATTTATTTATTTATTTATTTATTTATTTATTTATTTATTTTGCAGTACTGGGGATTGAACTCAGGGGCATTCTACCTCCAAGTTATACCCCCAGCCCTATTTTTTATTCTTTATTTTGAAACAGGGTCTCACTAAGTTGCGGAGTGCATCACTAGGTAGCTGAGGCTGGCCGCGAACCCGGATCCTCTGGTCTCAGCCTCCCAAATGCTGGGATTACAAGCGTGCGCCACCACGCCCAGCTTCTATTTTTACTCTTTATTTTGAAACAGGGTCTCACTAAGTAGCTGAGGCTGGCCAAACATAATCCTCCTGTCTCAGCCTCCCAAGTACTGGGATTACAAGTGTGTGCCACCATGCTCAGCTTATTTTAGTTTTTGAAATAGTGTTTCACTAAATTGCTGAGGGTCTTGCTAAGTTGCTGAGGCTGGCCTCAAACCTGCTATCCTCCTGTCTCTACCTTCCAAGTACTGGGATTATAGGTGTGTGCCACCAGCTGCTATAGGGAATTTGTTTATTTTTAAAATATATTTTTATTGATGCATTATAATCATACATTATAACAAAGTTCAGCGTGATAAGATACACATATACGCAGCACTTGGTGAGCTTCCCTCTGGATCCCACCCCATTCCCTCCCCTTCCTTGTGCATAATATTGAGATTGGCATTGATAATTTCATATATGTATATAGAGTCAATTGACGTGTTTCCTACATTAAGTCTCCCTCTTTCCCCTGGAACCCTTCCATTGGGATTTCTCCTTTATCTGGAGTCCCTCATTTTCTTCCTAGCTTCCTCATACGAGGGAAAACACATGACCCTTCATTTTTTTGTGACTGGCTAATCTCACCTGGTATAATATTCTCTAGTTCCATCTACTTTCCTGCAAATGACATATTTTTATTCTTCCTTTGCCATAGGAAGTTTAAAAGAAGTGAATGCTGTCCTTCCACAGCCATCTCAACCCCGACTCAGCTCTTCTCCAGCCTGGCTCCGAGTGTGCCTTCCCTTTTTTCTCTTGACTTTGTGTTGATGTCTGAGCCAGCACTTGACACCTCTTGCAGCCTCCCCACTTGGAGGGATGACTTCAGCTTTTCAGCCAAGTTGCTTCTTGGTTCCTCAGTACCTAGCATGTGACCCATGGAGATGCCACGTGGAGACCCAGGACTCCGGATGGTGTTCTAACTTTCTCGAAAGGGAAGCTCATCACTTTCAGACATTTTGCTCAGCTTCATACAGAAACTTCTAGAAGGACCCACTGTTTTCATTTTCCCTGCAGGTTAAAATCATAACAGGCTGGTTTTTTTTGTTTGTTTGGTTTTTTTTTTTTTTTTTTTTTTTTTTTTTTTTTTTTTTTTTTTTTTTTTTTTTTTTTTT